>MU193513.1:8635-23256 GCA_016904865.1 Pissodes strobi
GAGGGGAGGGAGGGAGGGGGAGAGAGAGAGATAGACAAAAAAAAATTATTTATAATACAACATATACATTTAAATTGGTTTTTTCCCGAACTGTGATTTAAAATTAATTTTTTGACTTATGTGCATATTTCAATATTAATAAATTATTCTTTTCTGTCTAGACATTTTCATTTTTACATTGGCTTAATATTTTCTGCTTGACAGCGGGCTTATTTCAATATTACCTGACTTAAAACAGGTTTCCCTTAAATGATGCACCGCCGGGAGAAACATAACGCAGGCGCGTTGTTGTGGGCATACATAAATGAAATGTTTGGCGCTCTTCGGCCGCCATCTTCATTGTTTTCATTCATTACTTTATCCCCTCTTCACGTTGATATTTTTAATGTTGGTATGTAAACATTTGGTAATTTACAAATGACCTGCTCTGTCTAGTGTTTTTTATATGTCTTTGGACCAATCCATAGCTGGTCTAAGAACAGTAGGCTACCTATGCGGTGGGGATTTAACACTATAGGTTACGATGCACGATGCAAAAGAAACACTGTTGTAACTGCTAGAACAGCTGCGCTCGACGAAAGATAATAACTTAATCGTCCCGGATGGGGTAATAAGTAGTTGTATTGTCAGACGAATATCGCTCTTATTTTTAGTGCTAAATAAGATAAAATTATAAAAATAGGGGGTTTCCGTTTGGAAAAAAATAACTTTAAACGGTTTTTTCATTTACATTTTTAATGTTAGTTTTTGATCGCCCTGTATTTATTTATTATAAAAATGCCAACACAGACTACTGTACTTCTACAAGGAAACCAATTAAATAATAAAAGCTTTCAATAGGAGAAATTGATAGCTGTATTTAGACCTGCAAACGTCATTTTTTGACATAAAATTCAAAATGTGTCAAAAACGGTTAGACTTAGGTACCTATAGGATATTATATAAAATATATCTAGAATTTTCCGTGGACTTCAAAAATGCCTTATTATATAGGGTATTCTATTTAAAATAAAGAAGTTGATACTTGTCCATGAAAATACGAACGTATATATAAAAAATATAATATTTTAAAAAATTAAGTAAATCCAAACAACTTTTGTATTAAACTTTTTTTGGTACACCCCGTAGATTCTAAGATAAGGTGTCATCCGATAATAAACGGGCTACCCTGTGCATGTATTGTGGCTAGTGGTTAACTCCTCGTGCATTTCTTATACTACTGAATTTTTATTCGTTAATAAGTCGAAAAGGATTCTATTTAGACATGATATGATATTATATAAATTATGTTCCGAATTGAAGGTATAGAATGTAAAAAGTTATTAATGTACAAGGTGTTCCATCTAAAATATACATTATTTAACCGGCCACTCGTTTCTGCTTCACCCTGTATACGGAGATATAAATATGCTGCAAATAATGTACAGGGTTTTTTTTATATATTGACCCCCCCTTTATCTTTTTTATTTGATGTTTCTGAAAAAAGTGTTTAATACAAAAGTTTAATCGTTTAAAGCAAATTTTTAGAAAAACTATTTTTTTCGTCTGTGTTCCAGAAAGTCTGGGCGTGGTCATATTTTCTTATTTCAAATTGCTCCTCCACTTTTTTATTAGATTTTTGTATTCTCCTTACAATTCTTAACATTTTTTATGTAACACACCCTATACCTAACTTTGACGCATAAAAAGATATTGACTAAAGAAAGTTGCGTTTTGTCTTTAATTAATAATAATTAATTAGGTAAACATAGGTAAACTGGTCATTCACCGTGATTGTTTTAATCTCAGGTAGACTTTCTATCAATGTCATACAGAGATGAGGAAAAATGCGATTTTTTTTTTAAGAAATATAATATTATTATTATTATCTACTACAACTATTTACAACTGTTCAATGTGCCCACCGTTGATTTCAATACACTGTATATAATCTCTCTGGATTTGTTTTATACTGTTGATAATAAATTGAGAATGATTCTCATTGGTGTCCTGAATGGCCTCAATTATTCTTGTTCGTAAAACCTCTACGTTTTCCGAGGCAGTTTCATATACTTTATTGTGCAAAAATCCCTATAGGAATGAATCAAGCGGCGTCAAGTCAGGGCTATTCGGCGGCCATCTAATAATAATAATAAACATCTTTATTTCTGATTATTTTATACATTACATTCTGAAAACAACGAAAAAACATACAAACACAAAAAGAAAATGCGTCAGAATAAAAAATATATAAAAATAATTGAGCCTTTTAGCTTACATATTCTTCTATAGAATATGGTTCCATCTCAATTAAAAATGTTTTCAATTTAAGTTTAAATTGCTTAACATTATTTATTATTTTTAAATCATCTGGCAAATTATTAAATAACTTGAGGCACATATAACTAGTACCTTTTTCAGTGCGTGTCAATCTATGTATTGGATAATCGGCTCAGTGCGACCTATCCACCTTTGGTATTTCCCATACACTGCAATTTATAACCGGAAAAACTTTGTGCGCTGTGGCTCCATCCTGATGCCATATAATTTCGTTGTATTGACGAAGTGTAAGTTTTTTAGAAAAATTTCTACATCATTGGTCAATAAATTTAAATATTTTCCTCCGTTTAAGAACCCGTCAATAAAAATTGGTCCAATAATTTTATTATCTAAGAGCCCACACTACACATGTAACGATCTTCGACCTTGTATTTTAATTTCCCTAGTTACTCGAGAGTTTTGAGTTACCCAAAATCTTACGTTTGTCCGGTTATGAATCCCTGCAGTGCTGAATGTGCACTCGTCAGACCATAATGTTTGTTTCAAAAAATTGTTATCATCTTTTAATAATATCATTTCTTGACAAAACATAATTCTTTTCTTTTATCTTGTGTTAATTTTTGCACCGGTAGGAAACTGTTGCTGATATTTCCTTCTCGCTGCACATGCATTTTTATTATTCTTATAGAATATCCGAAGAAAATCGCATTTTCCCGCATCTGTGTATGTCATTTTCTAATGGCATTGATGGAAAGTCTACTTGACATTACCAGTTTAAGGCCAGTACCTATGTTTACCTGATTTTTATTATTAAATTTTAGAAAACGGCAACTTTCGTAAGTCAATATCTTTTTTTACGTCAAAATTAGGTAAAGGGTGTGTTACATAAAAATTGTTTAGAATTGTTAGGAGAATACAAAAACCTAATAAAAAAATGGGGTAGCAATTTAAAATAAGAAAATATGACCACGCCCAGACTAAAAACATAGTTTTTCTAAAAATTTCTTTGAAACCATTAAACTTTTGTATTAAACACTTTTTTCAGAAACATCAAATAAAAAAGATAAAGGGGGGGTCAATATATAAAAAAAACCCTGTACATAAATCCCTAAAACTTTTATCGTTAACATTTGTTTCTAATGCGAAAAACAAAAAGTTAAAGGTGGGCAACATTATACGCGATCATCTGTTACATACATTAAACCCGTGTAAAGTATATAATTTTTAAAAAACCAATGTTTTATAATATTTCTCTATAAAAACGTTGGCTCTATGCACGTCACTGGCAGGTTGCAAAAATATAATCATATACCAAATACGTCTTTTTATACAATGCTAATTGTGTCGAAATGCAATGTTTAAATATTTTTGCAATCCGATCTCTAATAAACGAAAGAGTTCAGGAGCTAAGTTAAGTGTGTAAGTTTTCGACGTAACCTTTGCTAAGGCATCTATATGCAGAGCTGTTTAAGATCATTTAAAAAATGATTTAAATCAAAGATCAAAGACTCTTTTCATTTGGACAAGCGACTTAAATTAAAGATCATTTTCTATATACAGAAAGATTTAAATAATAAATCTTTTTTACATTTTAAAATCATTTTAGGAAATATTTAAATCTTTTCAAAAGATTTAAATATTTTTTAAAATCTAAATCTTTTGAAAATATTTAAATACTTCCTAAAATAATCTAAAATGTAAAAAAGATTGAAATCATTTGGTTGGTTATGTACAACGAATTGGCGTCCTTGGTTATGTACCATTGAAAACCCGTTAGAGCGTAATCAAAATGTTATTTATATAAATTAAGTGTGACGTCACCCAATCTAAATTTTAAAAAACAATACAATCCTCAATAGGTACGTCAAAATAACATACAAAAACCAAATTAAAATGTCGTTTAAACCTTGTTTTTTTTTGTGGAATTTTTGACACATTGTCGAATGTTAAAAAGCCGTTAGCATTCACATAATTGGTAGCATTGCACTACTTATTATGTTAGCCGATTATATTAATTAAAATGAAAACACTAACAACATCAGACATACAACATAGCTCATTATGTACATGCTAGCAGATTTTAAATATTTGACAATGTGTCAAAAATCCCATTAAAAAACAAGTTTTATTTTTTTTTAATATTACTTTTTGATCAACTCAACTTGAAATTTGACAAAATCCTATTATTTCAATTATCTTTTTTTATATTATTGATTTGAATTTTTCCTAGAAATATTTTTCTGGTGGAAAAATCTATTTTACTTTTTAGCTAGGTTTGTATGGCATTTTGTTTGCTTTTTACAGAGTGATTACTTTGTAAGGGGTTTCTTTATGACGCAGAAACTTTCATCGAAATTATTGGGAATATATATCAGTAATACAAAAAGTGTCCCATATAGTCAATATATATTTAAAAAAGAAAATTAAGTAACACGCTTTAAAAAAATTTTAATACAAAATACAAAATAAGCATAGAACTAAAACACTTAGGATGTATTTGTTGCTGTATTTTATTACAGTTAAACTCTTTTTAATGATTTAAATCTAAATCTGTTTAGGATTTAATTTTTTTTTTAATTTAAATCCTTTTAGAAAGATTTAAATACTATTTTTAGATCAAAAATCAAAGATACTTTTCAGAAAGATTTAAATCATAAATTAAAAATCACTCTCAGAAAAAATATTTAAACTCACAGTATTTAAATCAAAAAATGTATTTAAATCACAAAAATGATTTAAATCTCACTGATGATGACAGTTCTGTCTATATGGTGTTAAAATTTGGCTTACAGTTTGTTGAAACACCCTGTGTACGTGCCTTTGGGGTTTATGGATGTCTAGACGGCTATTGTGGACACGGTATGTTATCAATTTTAATTGATATACATAGTGTACAGGCGTAACATACGTGCGTCCATTAAACAAATTCACTTTCTATTATACTATTACCGACAGTAGATAGATTACCGGCGCACAAAATACAAATCGGCGGAAATGAGTGCGTGACGAAGAGAAAAAGTTGCGAAACTTCGAATTATGGCTTATTAAAATTTTATTCGAAAACGCATGCTGAAGAAATAATAATCTGGTAAAATAAGTAATATAAACAATGCTGTTGCCTAAAAGTACCCGAATAAATTAGATGTCTAATAGAAATAATGTGCAATGAAGGAACTTTCTCACGTTTATTAAAAAGAACGCCAACTACTGTAGATATGTTCTGTATTATTGCGGAGGATTCATGTTTATCTGACAAATTGTTGCCTGTTACTTTACTTCTTTTGTACGCTCTTTGAAGAATAAGGCCGCTTCAGCTCTGGCTCCAGGGTGTAAACAGCACAAGTCCTAGTTTAGTGACCCCAACGAAGCTGAAAAACCTAAACGAACTGGAAAACGGTCGACGTTTCGAGGAGCAAATCTGCCCCAGTTGTCAAGAACGAAAAATCTAAAAATAAAAATGGTCAGTAAATGCAATTGAAACAGTAAAAAGTTCGTGCACTTTGTTAAGTTTTAGACTGACTTTGACAACATGACAACAATAATATAATGTCATATCGTTTAATTACTGGTCTGATAGGTTAGTGGTCTGATATGTTAGGTCTTATTAGGTAAATAATTGATGCGTTTTTGAGGTGCTATATATTTACATTAGTATTATGTGTTTAGGAAGAATTCATTGATTTTTGTTTCAAGGTTTAGTCAATTTTTAAGTGTCCCTTATCAACTTCAGCTTTTAGCAAAGGCAACCAGGTGTTATTAAAATTATCAGAAGCAGAAGCAACGCATTCATCTTTATTTAATAATATTAAAGCACTTTCTTTAATTTTACGTTTTTTTGGTAATGGTTTCTTTACTAAAATCACTTCCGTATTATGTGATTGTTATCAAATGCATGTTGACAAATCCGTGATATGTGGAATTGTGTATTTTTAATATAGATTTTATACGTTTTGATAATGGTCTATAGGTTTCACCCATATAAAATTTATTACGTTCACATGGGATCTTGTAGATAACATTTTGAGTACTTAATTTCATTTTCATTAGTTGGTTTTGTTTTTGTTCATTTAGATTTAAGAGTGTTTTCTGTTTTGAAAATAGTATAAATGATAAATTTGTTACCTATTAATTTGTTTACCTATTAGAAGCAACTGTGCAGAGGCGATAAGCCGTTTTTACGTTTTGTTTAGCCTGATAAACCAGGAATATAAGGAATAAAGAGATTCGTAATAGGTCTATTTTCATTTTGTCTAATATTTGGTTGTTCAAACTCTATATAGTATTTTTGAATGAAATCGATAAGATAGTTATTATTAATAAAAACATTGCTTAAAAATTATTATTCTACGTCGAAATTTTGATTATTACAAATTATTTTCATTGGATCATATAGACTATAGACTTTTTACTACCCTCTCCTCAACCATTGATTTAAAGTTTAAATATCTGTTATCTGTTTGTATGTGTAGGTTTTCTGTATATTTTTGTTTCGAAGCTATTCAAGTCTTTTTTTACAAGAATGTCAAGGAATGAAAGTTGTTCATTAATTTCTTTAGAAAATTGGATTTTAAGTTCCTTCGTGTTAATATGATTTAGACAATCGTTCAGAAATGGTTCGTTATATGGATAAATTGAAAAAATGCCATCTATATAAAGCCACTAAATTAAATGTTTATACAGATAATTTTCAACAAAATTTAATTCACAATTTTCCATAAAAATATTACTTAATAAAGGTGATAGTGGCGAACCCATAGCAATATCATTGCTTTGTTGGTAGTAGTTGTTATTGTATTGAAAATATATAGTTTTTACGCAAAAAGTAAGCAATTCTAGTATATTGTCAATATTAAGTTTTGTACGTTCACCAAGGATAAGGATAGTATCATTTTCTAATTTATTTCTTACAATATTTAAAGTTTTATCAACTGATGGTGTGTTTATAAAAACTGACCAGGTTGTCGTTACGATTTAAATTAATTTGTGGTAGTTTTGCTTAAAAATTATGTGAATTTTATTGCTTGCGAGTGGATTAAGAACGCTGAGTAGATATTTAGAAATGGGATGTGTTGGTGAATTTATACAGTTTGTTATTAGATGTAAAGGTATATTTAGTTCATGTATATTCGGTACTCCTTAAAAATGAGGTATTTTGCTATTGTGTGCTTTCAGTTTGCATGGATCTTTCTCTGTCATTGAACTGATATTTGTGTTTTTTTAACATATTGTATATTATATTTATCATTCAAAACGTTCTGTTGGGTTATTATATGGTATTGAGTAATTACCGCCTTTTAAAAGAGAGCATTTTCCGGTCCTTCTACGGTTTTCAGCTTTCTTAGGGTCATTAAACTAGCACCTGTGCTGTTTATAGTCCGGGAGCCAGCGTCAATTTTTGGTAATTATTTTAGACCGCTTGAATTCAACTTATACAGTATGTTCTTATATAGAGAAACACTGAACCGACCGTCAGCTGGACCGTCAGCGCTGGATGCTGCGGCGGGAAGATGAGATGGTTGTAAGAAAAATGGAATTCGGAATTATCTTAGACCGGTTGAATTTTTTATGATAAATTGCCTATGTAACCTAGTTTAAAAAATTAATAGTCAGCTGCGTGCCGGAATCAACGTTGTACGTCAGCTGGTCATGAGAAGGTGTAATAAAATTGAAAAAAAATGATTTATAACCGAGCGAAATTTTTTTACATGACTTAGGACTCATGTAGAAATATGAAAATAATAGTCAGCTGGGTGCATCGTATGACAAAGACCGTCAGCTGGAGCAATAAAGTATCATTACGCTCATACATCCAAGCGGCGCGCGGTAGTTTAAGTGGTCCGACTGACGATCTTCGTCTCAATATGCATTAAGCTGATTAGAATTTTCCAATTTCAGTTAATTAAAACTATTATACGACTAAATATCAATTAAATATTCATTGATTTACCAAAGATACAGTTAGGTAAAATCCGCATATTCAAGCTTTGAGTGAAATTTCAAATCTACCTCATAGCAATTTAGATCAATTTTTTGCAACACTGGAAGATTATGTTTGTAAATTATATGCATTTGAAAGAATTAATGAAGTCAACTTTCTCATACAAAATCCTTTACAAAATCATTTAGCAGTAAAAATAATCAGCAAATACTACATTTAGAAAAAGAAAATGATGGTTCCATGTTCCCGCCTTGCAGATCTGAACTGCGTCAACATTTTCTCCGAACATCATCGCACATTTCTGGAGTCACGCACATCTTTCGATACCATCCGAATTCTCGCCATCTGACTAAAGGTGCGTACAGACTTGGCGAGACGAGCACGAGACGCGCCGCGAGCCGAGCCAAAATTTCAAGTGTGGACGTGGCTCGCGGTAGGCTCGCGAGCGTCTCGTTCCGATCCATCGCCAGTCGGTTTTTCGACGAAACATCAAAGGATGCTTGAGGCTCAGTGTGGACGGCTCTAAGTGCAGCGCGCTACGAGCCACGAGACGACTACGAGCGAGGGCCGTCGACGCGACCACGTTTATTTTGTTATTTGTTATTTTGTTCAGTTATTACAAAGATGGAGTGGATTGAGGATGCTCAGTTACAGCTGATAGAGCTCTATCAATTAAAATCAAATCTATGGAACCCCAAAGATAGAGATTATTATAGAAAAAAATTAAAAAATTGATTCGAGGATTACTATTGCGGAAGCCATGGGTCCTGGCAAGACTTGAGAAGAGTGCAACAAGAACTACCTCTTTTCTTGCGACGTACAGAAAAGAGATAAAAAAAGTTAAAGATGGTTTTAGTACGGGCACTGATAACTAATTGACATAGGCATTACACATTTTTAATAACAACAAATAATTAAATTTAGTAATAATAAATAGGCTGTCTTTTTAAAAATAAACAACGTCCATTATTATCAAATAGTTAAAAACTATCTGAACTTTAAACGTCCATATTCTCGTTAAATAATATTGACCAATTTATCCAAATTTTTAGGTTGTTTGATGTCTGACTCTTGATAGACTCTCGTGGGGTTTTGTTGGGCTTCACATAATGTTTTACTTTATCTACCAAGTATTTTACCCGAATAAAAAGCAGATATTCTCCATTTCACTTTTTTAAATAAAAGACCAGCAAAGAACTTTACTAACAAGCAATAGACTATACATAAATAAACAACAATATCCGCCATGTTTCCTAGATGACTAACAATTTACAAATAAATGAATAAATATAGTTTGGCGCGTCGCGATCTATGGATCGCAGTAAGGCTCGCGAGAGTCTCGTTTGGTCGCTCGTGGCTCGTGGCGCGACTCGCGCTCGTCTCGCGGCGCGTCTCGGGCTCGTCTCGCCAAGTCTGTACGCACCTTAAGGTTGGGAAGAACGAGATGAAAAGTAGTTTTTCAAATGGTATGAACGAGATCAATTGCCGCCGTCTTGCCGTCAACCGTCAGTTACAAGCATCACAAGTATTGATGAAGGCTTTGAAGGTATGGAAAACTTATTTTTCTATTTTCTCAGGAAAACATGTCCATCAACATGATTTTGATAAATATTTTTTTTGATTTCTTTTGTACAGATAACAGTAAAACAGAGGCAGGAGATATTCACGATGACATTGAAATAGATTATTCATGAGACGACATTCAAAGCAATGAGGAAGATAATTCTTAATACAATGAACTCATTTTAAAAATTTTTTTTCGATTATTTCAACAATATCTCAATGAAAACAAACTCAATTTTATGCGTTAATTATATATGAACTTTACGTAACTATATTTTTGGTAAATCGTTGAATAAAGAGTTTTCGAATATTTCAACAATATCTGAACAAAAACAAACTGAATTTTAAGTGTTAAGGATGTGTGGACTTTACCTAACTGTATCTTTGGTAAATCAATGAATATTTAATTGAAATTTAGCTACATAATAGTTTTAATAAACTAAAATTGGAAAATTCTAATCAGCTGAATGCATATTGAGACGAAGGTCGTCAGTCGGACCACTTAGACTACCCCGCGCCCCTTGGATGTATGAGCGTTATGATACTTTATTGCTCCAGCTGACGGTCTTTGTCGTACGACGCACCCAGCTGACTATTATTTTCATATTTCTACATGAATCCTAAGGCATGTAAAAAAATTTCACTCGGTTATAAATCATTTTTTTTTTAAATTTTATGACCACTTCTCATGACCAGCTGACGTACAACGCTGCTTCGGGCACGCAGCTGACTATTTATTTTTTAAACTATGTAACATGGACAATTTATCATAAAAAATTCAACCGGTCTAAAATAACTCCGAATTCCATTTTTTTTACAACTATTTCATCTTCCCGCCGCAGCATCCAGCGCCGGTAGCCCAGCTGATGGTCGGTTCAGTGTTTGTCTATATGGGAACATACTATATAAGATAAATTCAAGCGGTCTAAAATTCATGCCAAAAATTGACGCTGGCTCCCGGACTATTACACCCTAGGATCAAAGCCGAAGCGGCCTTATTTTTCAAAAAGCATACAACTGAAGTGTTTATAGGCAACAACTTGGCTGATGAACATGAATCCTTCACAACAATATTGAACATATCTACAACAAAGGTATGGGCCTAATATTTGTTCTAATTTTAGAGATTTAGAAAATAAACGTGAAAACAACTACTGGATCAATCATAAATTTCTTGAGATGATGAAACAGTGAGACAGTATTTCCAAAAAAGTAGACACCCGCAAAATAAAGAACTACAGGACAGTTTTAACATAATTAAATATTATATTAATAAGAAAAAAATATATATTAAAGAATCAATACTTTCAGAAAAAATGGAAAAAATCATGGAATCAAATAAAGACTCAGCTCCCAGTGATGATCAGGTAACAGTCAAAGACTCGTTAAACGTTGAAGAAGATTTGCTTCCTGTATTGGTTACGCTTCTAAATAATGTACTGAATAGTGGATATTTCCTGATTTATTAAAAGTGTCTAGAATTAGTGTTGTTTATAAGGCTGGTAGTAAAAGTTGTATAAATAACTATTGGCCAATATCCGATATAAGTATATTACCAAAAATTCTTGAAAATAACATTAATTTTCTTTCTAAATAAATATTACATAATGGATTCATCAAAACATGGTTCTACACTCAATGCTACCACTGATTTTATAGATTAATGTTGAAAGCTTTAGATTCAAACCAGGTACTGGTGGCTATATTTGTGGATTTGATGTGGTTTATCCGGAAATTTTATTGAAAAATTTTAAAAAAATGGGCTTTAGCAGCAACATCACCAGTCTAATTAAAACATATGTTGTAGGCAGAAAATAGTATGTAAAAATTGGTGAATATATAAGTGAAAAAGCATGTGATGTGTATGGGGTACCCTCGGGGGTACCCCTCTGTTATATTTCCTCTATATTCTCAATCTTAAAAATATCGACTTTGAAACTAAGTATTTCATTTCATATATGCAGATGACACAGCACTAGTTTACACAGGTACCGATTCATAATCAAATAAATGATGAGATCAACAACGACCTTAAAGTCTATTTAGATTAGTTATATTGCAATAAACTAAAAATTAATTATATATGCCGTTTAAGCAAAAAAATATTTTTTTAATAAATAATACAGTCACTGAACAGGTTTGAAAAACTTAAATATTTAGGTTTGATAGTTGACAATATGCTTTCGTGGACTAGTCACATTAATTATATATCCAGCAAGTTACTACGAATGATATCAGCTATATTTAGATGTAGATCATTTACGCAAAACATTAAATTAAGTGTTTCTAACTCCTTTTTTTATCAAGGTTCAGACATTTATTACCTGTCTGGGGGACCTGTAATTCAACGAATTTTAATTATCCTTCGCATCTCCGCCATCCCTCATTACACTTTGTAGTATACAACTTTTTCCCAATCGGTACAATTTTTAAAGAAGTTATCTAAAAACATGGTGATTCAGCCGACCCTGGCTAGCCGCTCGAGCTCATGCATCGCCTTGATGCGTCATTACAATTTTGTACCGGTCGGTGACAAGCAAGAATCCGTAAATCGGTTCTTTATTTTGGTTTTAAGAAGAAAAATGCCTAGAAATCGTATTTCTAGTATAGTGAAGTGTTAGTGATACGTCTTGCTCGCAAAGAAGGCGAAAAAAGGGGGCAATATGCATCGGGAGAAGCGAATCAGGGGGTGAGTCCATATAAGATTATATGCCAAAATTTCAAATATACATAAATACCTGGTTATCTTAAATATATAAAAACAGAATCTCTTGTATAAAAGCAAACTAAATGTGTGTAATACTAAACTGAGTATTATGAATAAATATGACACTTGTAACCCTTATTTTTTTTACTTAATATAATTGAAATGGAAAATACTCTCAAACTTCTAAAACTAACTATACTTATTAGAATAAAATAGAGTGCGAACGGGTTACTAACAAACTGTTATTTATATACGAGGGCATGACAAAACATTGTTACATTTATTTGTCGTCTTTGCACAATTACACAGAATCAAACAATATATTCGGAATTGAAATATACTATATCGAAATGAATATAAGCAATAAGCAACAGTTAACGATACGAGCTATTCGAACCGTTCTCTAGTAATCTCGTCTAATCGTACATCCTACCAAAGAAATATACTATTCAATCACAAAAAGTGTTTACATAACACAATCAAAAGGAGGAAATAATATATACCGGTCGACCTGCACATTTATTAATGTTTTACATAGAATAAAACGTTTATACCATATAAAGGAATATAAAAATAGAAACAAATGGTTATAATGCCTTCGTATCATTCGTTTTTCGATATTTGATCCCCGTATGGGGCACATGTGGGACTATAAACTACAATTCGATTCGATGCAAATATTGCAAAACAAAAAACAAAGTTATATTTAATTATGATCCACTGACTCATACTGCAGATCTATATGAAAATTTAAGAGTATGGCAATTACATAAGGTATTAAAATTTGAACTGAATAAACTTATTTACAGGATAATAAATAAAACTCAAAATTAAAATATTATCATAATATTTTCAAAGGATATTCATAGCCACAATACTAGAGAGTTTATAGGAAATCATACTGTTATTATTACTAAAATGCAATTATCCTCAATACCAGTGTTCAAAAACACTGTCTAGAGGAATAAGGACTATGTATATTGTAATTATTGCTATTACTGTATTAACAAATACTTTTCAAAAAAAAAATAAATAAAATAAAAAATTAAAATTTTAAGTAAGTCGAAGAGTGTCCTTTTCTCACGAAATTAACCTCTAAAAACTAGCCACAAAGGCAAGCTGACGCATAATTTACGAGCGACTAAATCCCAAGTTGGGTATTATTATAGCTTGCATGGCCCTCCGTTGGCTTTGCTCGCAACGGAGGCTCAATCAACAAGAACTAAAAGTGCTAACCAAAACTAACCCAAAATTAAGGGAAAAAGGCGGAATGTTATCGTTCGGCTTTGTCGAAGCAATGTAATACCGGAACGCATTATTTTTAAACAATTCGTGTTGACATGAGCCGTCCGGTGAGGGAAAAAATTGGAGTAAACATTGCTTGCAGGAGATGTTAATAACTAATATTAATACCTATTTACAAATTCGCATTTGCAGATGCGAATAACTTTAACTAAAATTGGCCTTCACATTTGCAGATGTGAAGGGCCCCCAATAGCCTCCACCCCAGTAGGTATATTATGTAAAAGTAGTTAGAGGCACACTATATCCCTACATTTGCCGATGTAAAGGATATATGTACTGACAAAAATAAAACGGTATAGTGCTATGTATTTGCAGATACAAAAACAAATAACCACCATACTATTGCAACGCTCTTACATAAAATCATTGCATTGGAGGTAGCGAATTATTTACACTCTTGGTTTCTATTCAAAACAGAAATTACAGTATTTGCAGATACTGTAAATATGCTAAAAAATCGTTGCATTTGCAGATGCAGTCGAAAGCATAACCAGGGTTAAGCAGCAAGCAAAAGGTGAATAGTTCGTTGTATTAGCAGATACAATCGATCGTACCCACTGTCTGCAATTGCAGTTGCAGATAGTGAACATATTCATGAACCCATTTTTATGTTCAAAAACAGAAATTGCAGCATTTGCAGATGCTGTAAATAGGCTAACAGATCGTTGCATTTGCAGATGCAATCGATATCATAAGTAGCAAAACCAAGGAAACTCATTTGCATTTGCAAATGCATTAGAAGATCCTCTCAGGCTAGCTGAGGAAATAATTTAGCCAAAGCAAGACTATCAAGACTTACCAACATCAGAAGCACCAGATGGTCCTGAACAAAGTAACGACCACATAGCT
>JAEQML010063322.1:0-23253 GCA_016904865.1 Pissodes strobi
ATTACATTTATTATTATATAATTATACCTACATATACTAATCAGATATAACGAATATAATAATGTTTATAATAAATTAGTGGTTGCTATCATATAAACAATACTAGCTTTAGACATAAACATTACGGTAACAATTTACCGATATATAACCCTATTAATTAACCGTACAAAAGTAAATATGAGAACAATATTACTCAAAGCTATCAGCACAAATTATCAATACCATATCTAGATCAAATAACTTAAAAAAATTGCTAATACCCTTTTGCTTAAAGAGAACACAGACAGCTCCTAATGCTACTATTTACATACATACATACATAAGTTTTCATAAATCAGAGTAAATTATTATGAAATGAAAAATGCAATAATGTTTATCATCTATACATCTGATAGGATTTTCAATTTCCGAATGCCTTTTATATCAGAACTATTACATTTGAGATGTCTATTATTAAATTTTAAAGTATAAAATATTCCAGACACATTTTCATCAAATATCCACAGACATAATAGAAAGCATTCTGTGGTGGAATAGTTTCTTTACGGTAAATGCAATCAGGCAAGGAAATTGCTGCAGTTGATGTTTCCGACTCCTTGTTAATAATTTCTACCATGTCCATGGATTTTAAAGTAATGAGAACATCATCTAAATTCTTCCTACAATTCATGTGATTTTAGTGGAAATAATTCTGCACAAATAATTTTCTAAAGGCACTTTGAAACTGCATTGGTGTGGGATTTATGCAATTGCCTCGCTGCTGCCTTACACTTCCAAAGAAATTTTCTAAACAATCTGGTTTTAAGATATTTATACCCACAGTTTAAAAGTGTTTGCCATAAACTGAGAAGACTTCTTATTGTAATAGACCAACATTTAATAATTTTGACCATTTTTGTTTAATACCTTTAAGTTTGGCAAAAAATCCAAAGTTTCATTTAAAAATTCTAACTGTGAATCAGATCTGTCAAATACATTATTAAATTTATACGAATTATTTAATGATAAGAAGTTCAAGATATCAAAAAGATTATTAAATTTTTCTACAATTTCAATTGTTGCAAAAGCTTCATTTGGAAGTGCACCCAAACTCATGTATGTATTCATACCGCTGGCAATTGAGTGGCTCAAAAGTTGAGCGGCATAACTTACTCTCATTTTTTCAAAAGTTATGGGATTGAGGTCAGAATTAGTGAGTTTGGATGCACACATGTAGAATTGCTTTTTATCGGAATTATGGAAACATTATTTAATAAATGACCAAGGCGTTTTTCTACCTTGAAAGTAAAAGGTGTGCCGCCTTAAGTTACTGCGGGTGGCCTTAATTAAATGACATGGGTCAAAAATATAGAACATATTCTCATCTCCTACCTGAAACTCTGTATTTTCAGGCGTAATTCCTAGACATTTAGTCAAATCAATAAAATTCGAGCCCATGTCACTTACTATGCCTTCCGCTTTTAAATATATATCCTTTAAATTTAAAATACAATCTTCTAAAATAGTACGAAGTTTATCACCATTTGGTTGAGTGCCTACAATCGATACAAAGGAAGCAGTGTATATCCTTATTAGTCATTGTCTGATTTATTGTGCAGTCCTGGTTGACATTTCAGCTTTTCAGCATAATATATAGATGGTGAAAGGTAGAACACTATTATCTATTCTTAAGTTCATTGGTTGAATATCATCCAAATTCACTCATTTTGTTGCTTCATCTTTTGAAATACTAGGACCTGAAAGTGATAATGAGAATGAAGGTATTGTTGATACAGTATCAACAACAAGCATAAGGCTATTTAATTGCAGTCAAACAATATCATGTTAGACCCAATAAAGTGTCTGACAAATATCAATTAGTACAACTCAGATAAAAACTGGAACTATTTATGTGACTAGTAGGTACTTTCTGTTGGGTATATGACTCATAAAACCAGGTATTGTTTCTAGCACAAGAATAATAAATAACAAGAAGCCAATCTTTCCTCATTGCTACGCATTGGCTGCCGTGACCTTGCACTGGTCGATCCGCCGAAACTCGCCAGTGTCGGCGCTCATAGTCGGATAACAAGCGATGTCTAAGATGCACCCTCTATTACACTCGTGAACAACCACGTAAAAAAATCGATTTTTATGTAATGGACCTGGCGCATCCGATTTTGGAGTTCGCCAGGCAATCCAGAATTGCGAAACTGGTCAAAATTGGCAATTTCTGAAAAATCTCAAATTTTTGCTTATCACCTTATATCTCCCTTACTTTAAGTCTGATTGAATTAAAATTTTCAGGAGACTCAATTTGGACATTTGTTATCATGAGTGACACGAGACAAAGGCAAAAAAAAGTACGTGTCACCAGTTTTATTTTTTTTTAAGTTGGTGGCACGAAATTTTGAGCGTTGGTTTTATGTTTCTGTCTCTCTTTGGACTCGCCATTACCGAAAAAAAAAACGAGAGAGACAGCGATAAGACCTGAACAAAATAACCGATTCGACCCGTCGCGTCAACGAAATATTTTTTAATGCTAGTATGGATGCGTTTGATTTGACGGTCGGAGCACTCCTAGTATTATTATCTCTGTCGCTCTCGCTCTTTTTTCGGTAAAGGCGAGTCCAAAGAGAGACAGAAACATTGAGCAAGTACGTTATAGATATCGGTCGTAATATTTGCTAAGCATAATGTATAGGGTATTTATTTGTTTTAATTGAAATATAATAAGAACTAGTACCACGTATTTTTCTTTTATTTTATCCATAAGTAATAACAGGATTGACAGTAACACTACTAACCCAAACTAACCCAAACTAATAGAGTATATTAATTAAAAAAATAATATCTGAAAGAAATAGATACAAAAAATTATATTGTAATAGGTATAAAATATATAGGTAATATAAAAAACAAGAAGGAAAGTTTCTTTTAACAAAATAAACATTAACTTAAAGTGTATCCTTATTAAGAAAAAGTGAAACAAGTAGTTACCTCATATTTTTTAATCTATTTTTATTAAATTGAAGTTTAGAAATACAAGTTGAGATACCTTATTAGCACTAAATCTAGAGGGTTTTTCAGTTACTTAGATCAGGTGAAAAAAACATTAATTTATTATATAGGTAAACAGAATTCAGAATTATTAAATATATACATTGAAAACGTGTTCAAATAGTTTCGCGTTTATAATAATAAACTGAACATATATCTTAGATAGAAAATGACTCCGAAAATGCTAAAATACAAATTAAATAGTAGGTATGTATATCTATAACCATTGTTTAATGGTATAACCAATACCAATACGGAACAGTCAGCATCAGCACGGAGTGGTAAGATTACGCAAGTATTATACAACACAGAAAAAAAGATACGAATCTTTGGTACGAATCATTTGTACATTTTATTCGAATGGTACGAATCACTAAAATGAGTCGAATCGCCTATAACTTCTCTATGGACAAGTTGCAGAGCATTTTTTTTAATTTGCACGGCCGGCCAAATTTTATGGGAAATATGGACGAATTACGAGCGCATATATTTCCAAATTGTAAAACTGACATTAGGTGAGTAACATTAATTTCTATGTTTGTCTGCGTCATTTTATTTTTTAAAAGTACCTAATTATGTTAAATTTGAAACCTCTTTATCACTGAAGTGCATTATTAACTATAAACGTTGGTATTTCATTTTAGAGATTTGCCTCCATCAAAGATGCATTTTCATGCATGCGAAAAGGGTGTTTTTGCAATGCGCAATCTATAAAAGCGCTACTAAAATTCAATCTCAAGTTCCAAAGCCTACAGGTTTTGGCTGCTACATCGAAAACAATGCTCTCGTACCAAGGATACTAAAAGAAGCAAAGGCAAGCTTTTTGGGAATTACAGCCAACTGCAGGTGCAAGTTATTTACTTATACAAATAAATGAAAATGTTTTAAAGCGAATGTGCTTTGCAACATTAGTTGTTTATGCCAAGGGAAATGTGGAGCTCAATAGTAGCAGATAAGTAAAATGTAAAGTATCATCATCCCTTTTTACAAATGTGTTAATTATCTCTTAACTATTGTTGCTTAACTACACGAGTCGAAGTTAAATGTAGAAACAAAATGAAAATGTTGAAAAACACTGGGCATAAATAACAAAGTGAACGATATTTTAAATCGAATCTATTTAAATCACAAAAAAAATCGCCTATATCAAAATTTAATACTTTATTTTTTATATTTTTCTCATTTCTCAAATTTAAAATTTACGGAATAGACTTCGAAATAAACGTTACGATTATTAAATAGGTTATTATTAGTACAATACAGATCTTGGCGCTCTCAAGCTACGCATGGCGTTACTGATGATTGTGCAGTGCGTGAGCGGCCGCGGTCGGCATAGTTTTTTTCGATATTGTGGCACCGTTATGTTAAAAACCAAACCCCCTATCAAAAAAACACCAAAATAAAAAAGTTTCTTCAGTTCTGTCGGTTTGTCGCTTACTATATATATCTCCAAAACCAAAAAAAGTTTTCGAGATCGAGTATTTGTTGCTGCATTTTTAACAAATTTCGTGTCAACAACTCTTTAAAAAAATAGTGTCACGTACGTTTTTTGCATTTTTCTCAGGTCAGTCATGATAACAAATGTCCAAATTCGCTCTCCTAAAAATTTCAATTTAATCGGACTTAAAGAAAGGGAGATAAAAAGGCAAAAATAAAAAAATTTACATAAAATTTGAGATTTTTCGGAAATTGCCGATTTTCACCAGTTTCGCAATTCCGAATTGTCTGGCGAACTCTAAAATTGAAACCGCTAGGTTGGTTTACATAAAAATCGATTTTTTTAGGCGGTTGTTTGCGAGTGTTATAGAGGTTCCTTAAAATGCATGGTACAGATCCCTCGTTCTCAGACTATCAGCTGTAGTAAATAAAATAGCTGTTGGAAATACGCGGTTATACCAGAGAGGAAAAAAAAACTTAAAAGGAGAGGCGACAATAGAGCTCTTTCACACGAGGATTCTGTATGCGAGATACGCGAATCCGAGATATAGAATTGCGGTCGAAAACTTGAACTGCTGCATCGAATTCACGTATTTCTTCAATCAGTACTAAAATAGTCACAGTGCCGTGCATAGGTTCATCACTATAGTGCGTAGTAAATAATACCTATGACGATTCAATTTATACTGAAAAATATCCTGCGTCTATGATATATTCTCCGTTGCAAAAGAATCCATGTCTGAACAGGTCCATATATCGTAATGGTTATTTTGTATGCAGCATACGCATTCAGCGTCCGGCGGCTAAAGTTGCCGGAATGCAGAAATTCGAAATCCCGATACTGTATGCGTCGCTCGTGCCGTGTGAATAGGTCAATTTGAATGTGTGTTTATCCTGTATCTCGGATACGCGAATCTCGCATACAGTATCCTCGTGTGAAAGGGCTCTAAGCGTCGGCACCTTTCATGTTGGTGTACCCGTTTTTGGTGACCTTAACTCTGCTCCGTTGACAACATTAGGTACTAATAAGTATCGGGAGAAAAGTATGTTAAGTCATAGAAGAATCAATCTATGCTGAGAGAACTAATAGCATAGAATTAAATGTTAGGATTTTAAAATAGAAAAGCACAAGAAGGACCAGGTATCTTTAAAATATATTCACTAATAACGACAAAATCCAAAAAGGCGCAAATATTCGTTTTCGAAAGTAACGATAGAAACGAAACTCTGACTGACAAATCAATGAGATCTGATAGCCTGTTTTGATTTTGACAATTATTATACCCTTTGTGCTTGGACTCTCGTTTTAAGTTTTTTCCTCTCTGATTATACTTTGGATGCATTTTCCCTTGTTCGGTGTTTCGTGTTTTAATTTCTCTGCACTAAGGAAACAATGATACGCAAAGCACACAACGTTTGTGCTTTTAGAGGGTGTGACAATAAAGGTTATGACAGCTCAGGAATCTTTTATAGATTTCCGAAAGTACCTGAAAGGTAAGTGTGCTATGATCTTTATAACTAAAATATTTTTGTCATTAACCTTAAAAACTATATTTTTTTAAACCGGCAGTAAAGAACTCCAAAATGGTCATTAAAATTCTAGAAATTGGCATTAACTTTTTTTATGGTGGCCGTGCCTTGTCAGAACGCGATGCGAACAGCGTTTACCTGACGTTTACTTCTAATAACAATTTTCTTTAAGAAGTTTGACATTTCTACACTATTAGAGAAAAAACGTAATTCATTACAGTTATTATACAGGGTTTCCGGAAATAAGGTCAATCTGTTAGACGTATATTCTTGAAATAAAAAAAGAATAATATGGCTTTTATATTGCAATTTTTCATTTTATACTGCCATGTTCGATATGCAAGATGTAGGTATAAAAAGATATACAAACGCAACGGTTTCTTTTGTAATAATAATATTTATCTAGCATATGGTAAATGCTTATTGAAATATTTAATTAAATTCACAAAATAATACAATTTGCGATTCCGTGACGCGTTTGATATACAAATATATACAAATTTCAGTTTTCCAACTCTGTTTTTCATAGCTGTACCACAAGAATAAATTATTGTAATGACTTCTACAGGGTTTTTCCTTATAATTTGCCACTCCCTGTATTTAAAGAGACACAGAAAAAAATGTCAAATCAGTTGCTGGACTTTTTCTGAAATGTTTTAAGAAAATAAACAAAAAAATAAATGACTATCGAAAAACAAGAAAATCTGGAGTTTTTTTTCAAATGGAATGCTATATACAGGGTTATTCACGGGGAGTGTCCTATTAGGCGTTAATGGAGAATTACTTAGAGTAAAGATCTGAAATTTTAGTTGCTTATGTAAACGAATATGAGCTATATTTTTAAAATGTTTCTGGCCCCGCGGTGTTGCCAGATCTACTCGTAATTAATATCAATTTCCTTTTTTTAAATGGAACATTTTTAGATTGCATCAACTATTCTGGAACTTTTTTTACGTAGCATGTACTATACCTATCTTAAGCCGTTTCGGAAATAAAAATTATTTTTGAAGAAATATGGCAACAAACATCCCTGAATTAGAAAAAATATTTTTTTCGCAACCAGTGTAGCTAAATATCTGAATTTTTTGTTACGGTTCCTAATTTGATTGCTTTATCATTATATGATATGAGAATTCAATTATCGCATACAGGGCGTTTACAAAATTAGGCGCATTGAGCATGGCATAAAAATGCATGTTATGTAGGAATTTTAAATGAAACACCCCATATTTTATATTGGTACGTAAAAGAGCAATTAATTTTCTATCTAAAAGTACTATGCGATGGTATACCTATTTTCAGCGGTTTTCGAATTATAGACAAAAAACCTAAATATTGGAATTAAAGCATATCTCATTTTAGTAGTAGGCTATGGCAAATGGTGACTTTTTGTACAAAAATATGTATTTAAAGTAATAATCTTCATAATTCATTATTAGCCTGTTTAAATGAGAAATTGTAATAGTAAAACTGGAGGGAAATAATTAGTCGGCAATATATGAATAATAAATTGTTTTAAATTGTTTTTATTTATATAGAACTAGATATTATGCTTGAAATGACCTCCATTTTGTTCTATGAGATGTATGAATTATTGACTTCATAATGTTGGAAACTGTTGCCCTTTGAAATTCATTTGGATCAAGTTGTTGAAAAGCATGTCTTACACGGCCTTCCAAATCCTCTATTGTTTCAACTGGAGTTTTATAGACTCTTTCTTTAAAAGCACCCCCAAGGGAGGCATCTACCGGTGTAATATCTGGCGAACGCGGTGGCCACTCCCATGGACCTAGACGCCTTATCCATCGGTTTTCGAACATGATTGTAAGTTTTTCACTTACTCCATTTGTGCAATGAGCGGGAGCACCATCAAGTTGGTACCAACAGCTGCAATATAACTCTAATGGCAAATTGTCTAAAAAATCTGAAACTGTTGTTCGTAAAATGTCTAAATATTTTTCCCCGTTCAAATTCTCGTTATAAATACAAAAATCTATTTTATTATTCGTCATTAAACAAAACAAGTTAAACTAAATATATGTTGAAATCCCCTTTCTCGTACCAATTTTGGATTTTCTGATGGCCATAAATGATTATTCCTTCTGTTAAAAATACCCTCCCGTGAAAATTTTGACTCATCGCATCGGTCCAAATAATCCTTTTTAAAGTATCTGGATAGGATCTTCTTGTGTTCTAACCAATATCATCTCACAAAACTCTACGCTTAATGGTTGTTGAATGGCCGAATAAGATATGCCTAAATCGTTTTCAGCGCTAGGAATGGACGCATGTGGAAATGGGTAAAAATATGCTAAAACATTAATTTCATTTTCTTCTAAGCTTGTGACAGGTTATGGAAGTTTCCTTTTTCATTATTTTCGAAAACTTGCTTCAATTCTTTTGAACTTATTCTCATACATTGGTGGCAAATGCGGATATTGTTCATTTAATCTCCTGCAGGTTCCTGAAATAATTCTTTGACACTCCCCATGAATGTAAAATAAATTGAAAATATCTGCGTTTGAATAACTACGTGCCATCTTAATATCACTATCTCAATTCAACTTATTATAACTCCAACTTACAGTTATCAAAATGCGATGCAATGAGAAATCCAAATGTCAAATTTAGATAAATGTTAGTTATTTGTTTACACAAAACGTCAACTGTGGCGGCCATAGCCTACTAGTAACATGAACTGTTATGTTTGCTTTAATTGCAATTATTTGTTTTTTGGCTTATAAGTCGTAAACCGCTGAAAATAGGTATATCATCGCTCTATACTTTTAGATGGACAATCAATTGCTTTTTTACGTGCCAATATAAAATATGGGGTGTTTTATTTAAAATTCCTACATAACATGCATTTTTATGTCAGGCCAAATGCGCATAATTTTGTAGACGCCCTGCCCTGTATGCGATAATTCAATTCCCATATAATTTTATGATAAAGCAGTCTAATAGCGAACTGTAATCAAAAATTCAGATATTTAGCTATATTAGTTGCGAAAAAAAAATATTTTTTATTTAAAGGTGTTTCTGGCCAAATTTCTTAAAAAATAATTTTTATTTCCGAAACGGCTCAAGATAGCTATAGTATATGTTACACAAAAAACTTCCAGAATAGTTCATGCAATCCAAAAATATAAGAACATACAGGGTGTTCCATTTAAAAAAATAAAGTTGATATTAGCTACTAGTAGATCTGGCAACATTGCAAGGCCAGAAATATCTTACGAAGATAGATCATATTCGTTTACATACACAACCAAAATTTCAGATCTTTACCCTAAGTAATTCTCAATAACGTCTAATAGGACACTCACCGTGAATAACCCTGTATATTATTTCAGTTTTAAGATCTCATTAGTCTCCGCTTTTCAAAAATATATAGTTTGCCTATATTTGGACTAGCCTTTTTCAGTTATTTTGCTTTAAATAGCTTGGCTAGCTAGCTGCACCTCTTGCAATGCGGGCAAATAAAGCGATATTTTATCGCAACAGCCATGGACCACCAAGAAAATCAAAACAATTGTATGACAGCAAATATTTATTCTGACGTTAAGATACTGGCATCTCGCCGGACCTTGCAAGATTCCATCTATCGAACATGATGTTGCGCATGCGTATTTTTCCAATTTTATCTATGTCCCAGATAACCCAAAACAGATGCGTAAGCGGCTATTTAAATGCGTGCAACAAACTTCGCAGCGAATGACTCATGGTCGTAGATGGCTTGAACAGGTTTTGGCTATCTACAGTTTAGTGCGGGCCCGTATGGAAAAAGCGTTCTAAGTCGCAACACAACCACGAGCGGAATAGTACGGAGTCATATTCAATCTTATTTTTTAAATTAAATTATAAAATTAGTTTAAATGTGTTAGTGACATTTCTGGTTATACGCGCCTGTATTCCTATTGTTCAAACAGAAGCACTGGCGATATATCTTTTTTCAGGTGCCCTAAATACCGAGAAAGGTATGTCTTGTGATTTTTACATGTCAAAGCAAGTTATTTATATATTTTTCTGCCCTGAAAATAGACAAAAACGCACTAACAACTGCTCTTGAAAATTGGACATTTCACATGCTTATTCTGGTATTTAGATTAAAGGGCTTCGTCTCCGTTTTAGAGCTTCGCACTCAGAGGTCCCATTCCCAGATCTCTAAAAAAGGGGGTCCAATTTTAGGGCTTCACCGCCCAGGAGCCCCCTTTTGCATAACTGTAGAAAATGGGACTCTCATACCAGGGGCCCCATTTTAAGGCTTGGGGCCCAATTTTAGGGCTTTGCCCCCGGAGGCTCCAATCCTAAATCTGTAAAAAATGAGACTCCCGTACTATAGGACCAATTCTAAGGTTTCGCCCCTCTGGGGCGTAATTTTAGGGCTTCACTCATGGATGCTCCCTTTTCCGAATATTCGGAGAGATGGTCGCCGGTAAATGGCGCCTTTTTCCAAAGATATGAAAATACTAACTCCAAAAATTAAGGGCGAATCCCTAGAATGAGGGACGAAACCCTAAAAGGACGTCCCGGGTAGGTCCAAGCCCTGGCATCTCAATACCTACTCATCAACTAGTTACACAAATTGCTGTAGAAGTGTTTGTATGGTCTTTGTAAGCTATACATTTTAATTTAAAGACAAGATGCTTGATATATTATATTAGAATAAATATTATATATCAATATTATTTGCAGTCGTAGGAAAAGTATAGTATGCAACGCGTATGAAAATCACTTCTCACACGAGTGTGAAGTTTGATGGTACGAGCCGTAGGCGAGTGACATAAATCACATGAGTTATTTTCAACTCTTGCTTGTTGCACAATATACTATTCTACCACACTCCCAGTGGGGTACCCTGTATATAGCAGTCGTAGAATAAATATAGTGTGCTACACGTGCTGAAAAAACTTTTCACACTCATGAGACTTTATGACACGAGCCGTAGGCTAACTGTCTCATTCGTGTGAAAAGTCTTATTTTCAGTACTTGTTGCACAATATACCATAATGATACATATACATAAATAAAATTGATTATTGGTGCGGCCAGTCTTTTACTAATTGCAAGCCGCAGGTTTAAAACTACTTTGTGCGGGCAATTCAACTCCGCGGATAGACGCGTCATAAAACGAGATTCGATATTTCATGCGCTTTCGGATCTGTAGTTGGGTTATCTGGGTCTATGTCTTTACGATGCAATGAATCGCTTGCAAATGCTGTGGTGGTTCAGCGGGCTCGATTCCTGATGGATTTTTTTCTTGAGGTTATATTTGTAAAACGTTTTTTTTTCTTGATTTTGGGTATGCCTTGGGTTAGTTTTGGTTAGTTCCTGTTCATTGAGCTCCCGTAGCGAGCGAAGCGAATGGAGGGCTATGCGTGAGGTGAAATATTACTTTAATGATAAAAATTTTGGGTTAAGAGCCGTATTATAGTGGATATACAACAGCTTGCATGTGTTTCCGCGAATATATTCCATTGCATACCATTCAAAACATATTACAACAATAATATCCACATACCACTTTGTGATAATAACGTTGGCGTTGTTACGCAAATACCCATGCGTAACATTATCTTCGATAGATGGAATCTTGCAGGGTCCGGCTAGATGCAAGCACGTTAAGATGATGTTCATTATTATTTGCCCCTATTGCAAGAAGGGCGGCTAACTAGACTTAGTTATTTAGTGTAAAATAACTGAATATAGGCTATATATTTTTGAAAAGCGGAGGCTAAGGAGATCTTAAAACTGTAGTAATATATAGGGCATTTCATTAAAAAAAAATCAGATATTCTTATTTTTCGATAGTCATTTGTTTTTGTTTTTTTTTTGTTTCTTTTTCAAATGTCGCAAAAAATCCCGAAACTTTCATTTGAACATTTTTTCTGTGTCTCGTTAAATAAAGTTTCTAAAGGAGTCGCAAATTATAAGGAAAACTCCTGTACAGGGTGTTCACCCATAATGTCCCCCCCCCTGTAACTTTGTCAATTTTTAAGCTACAAAAAAACATAAAAAGAAAATTGTAGAGTTTTTAATGTAGTTTTTGCACACATTCAGGAAAAAACAAAAAATTGTATGGTATACAGGGTAGATCAAAAAGAAACATTTTTTTAAATCTAGCACCCATTTTTTATTCGATTTTTCGATTCTACGTGAAATTCTAAGGATTTTTAACACACTATAGGTATGCGTATTCCTAATACTTTAGGAGTTATTGACAGTTGAAGTCGTTATTTTGTTTGTTCTTTTATTTTTTTATGGCAACAGCCACCTAAGAATATAACTTTTTGTTTAGCTTTTGAAGTCATTGAGGTATAAATATTGAGTTTCCTCAATTCGACCTCATTGCTTCGAGTAGTGCTTTTGTATCTTCTGTTTTAAAAATGATTAAAGAATTATTATTATAATTAAACAATATCGACTTCAACTGTCAATAACTCCTAAAGTATTAGGAATAGGCATATAGTGTGTTACATTAAAAATCCTTAGAATTTCAAGTAGAATCGAAAAATCGAATAAAAAATGGGGGCTAGATTTAAAAAAATGTTTCTTTTTGATCTACCCTGTATACTATACAATTTTTTGTTTTTTTTTTTTCTTTAGGTGTGCAAAAACTACATTAAAAAACCTACAATTTTGTTTTCAATTTTTTTGTAGCTTAAAAATTAACAAAGTTAAAGGGAGGGGGGGACATTATGGGTGAACACCCTGTACAGGATTTCTGGTTATATTTTAAACGGTACGTAGAACTTTTATTATACGAAATATCAAAAATTGATAAATACAAAAGTTGTAGGGTTTTTAGTCTATATTATCTTCTAAAAGTGATTTAAGTTATACATGGTGTCTCGAAAATGTACCAACACAAAAGATTTTTTTAATGGAACACCCTGTATTTTTTACAGTATTGGATTCTCGGGATAAATCTAAAGGCATTTTATATATAAAGTTACCTACCTATCTTCAACTGTTTACAAACCATTGCCAAAGAAGTACCGTTTAAAATAAATATAACTAGAAGACTGTACATACATATTCAAAATTGTTATATATAAATTAGTAAAACTCTAATTTAAATTCTTATTTTCAGAGCAAAAGTATGGCTTGAGGCTTGCAGTAGACTGGACTTGTCAAAAATAGTGGCAAACCTTCATCAAAGTCATCGAGTCTGTGGCGTTCATTTCAGTGCCCCAATGTTTCTGAAGGGCAAAAGACAACTCTTGAGGAAGGATGCTGTTCCAAAACCGTATTTGACGCTACTACCCTGCGATGTATTAAATGCAAGCACATCCAGTACATGTTCATACGAAAGAATTGACAGACCTGAGACGACTCGAGAATCTTCTCCAATCTCCCCAACCGAAACGAGTTTTGTCCAGACAGATGAGTCGTTAACCGCTCATACTGCTCGGAAAGAAAAATTGAGGAAGTCAATTAAAGATTTAAGTGTTAAAAATAAAAACTTGAAACAAAAAAACGTGCAACTCGGAAAAAAGTGTCAGCAGATGCAAAAAAAAGTTAATGAGATAGGAAGTGATATAACTTTAGAACAATATAAAGCGGCTACGTACAAATTATGTCCATCCATGGACGTAGCAAATTTTATTAACGTTCAGATTTCACAGATCAACAAATCAGCTAAAGGTAGAAGGTTCACCGATGAATTTAAATATAAATGTCTATCGATGTACTTTTCCGGACCGAAATTATAGAAGACGTTGTTGACAAATCTATTTTGCCTTCCAGGTCCAGAAACACTTAGAATATTAGTATATTGCATCAATATTAATCCTGGCTTGGAAAATCCATGTGTATTTGAGACCCTAAAAAGGAAAGTCGAAGGTTTCAGTGAACTTAATAGATATTGTGTTATCTGCGTTGACGAAATGAATATCAAGTCCAATTTATTTTATAATAGTGGCGGCGATAATATTATAGGTATGGAGGATCACGGCAAGGGGAACAAAGAGTTTAAGCCAGCTCGCGTGTCAACAGTTCTTATGGTAAGAGGTATCTTTTCAAATTGGAAACAGCCCTTGGCTTACTTTTTTTTATAATACCACATGTCCAGGTAGACATTTGTTGAGTTAAAAAAATCTATTGAATATTAATCCAGATATGCCTTACTTTTTTGTGGAGGACCATAAAGTTTTTTTTATGTTCGATATACCACACCTGTTGAAAGCTCTAAGAAACATGCTAATTAAATATATCTTCATCCTGAACGGTAAAAAGATAGAGTGGAAATATATCATACAGTTCTACAATCAAGATAAAAGATACTCTATAAAGGCAGCAACGAAGCTAACAGACTCTCACATTTTTCCTTCAAATTTCGAAAAAATGAAGGTAAAATATGCTACACAAGTATTTATTGCCACTGTTGAAGCTGCACCAAATGTTTATATCAGCCTTGGTGCTATTCCTCCCGAAGCTGAAGCAACTTCCGAATTTGTTGGAAAGATGGATAAACTCTTTGATACCTTAAACTCATCAACACTATTCGGAAGAAAAAATTCAATATGGCCTTTAAAGGACTCGACTTTCAAATACAATTTTTAGGAGAGTGCCTGGAATTGTCCAAGGACCTGAAATTGACCAACGAACAAGGATTGGATTTTACTAATAAAATTAAATTTATAACTGGATTTCAAATTTCCATTAATTCACTTTTGAATTTGTGGTCATATTTAAGATCTAAAAAAGCTACTTTCTTATTTACTCGACGACTTAATCAAGACTGCCTGGAAAATTTCGTAAGACAGCAAATGCCAATTGTGTTAATCGTACCCCGATTCAATTTAAAAGGACATTTAAAAAACTTTTTTGCGTAAGAATATTACACACGGGTACTGAAAATTACCAAAGCGATACTGCAAATCTTTTACTGAAAACTGCAGACACTATAAAAAGCAACGAAACCTCTATCTCTGTTTCCTTAAACCCTCCAGAACTAATATTAAAAATAGGTACAGATTATCAAAAAAAACAGTGATTTAGAAACAAATTTTGTGCGGTACTTCGCAGGATATCTAATGAAGAAATGTTTAAACATACATACTTGCGATGTATGTGAAAACTATTCAAAGGCTTACCAACATTTGGACGAAACATCTCTGTTTTGCTACAAGAAGCCGTATCAAAATTCTAATTTGGATACCTTTGGAAATTTAAATATGCCTCACAATGATTTTGTTCAATACATATCTCTATTAAAATCTTTATTTAAAATAAATTTTGAGAGTATTGTACTAAAAGATAACATAATCAAACATTTTGAAAGAGTTTGTAAAGACACTTCTTTTTTGCACCCTTGCAAATTTTTCCCCCATAAATATCTGATTCAACTTTATGGAGTTAAAATATATTATACCTTAAAATCGATTAATAGAAACTTCAGAGTAACCAAAAACCATAAGCTAATAATTTGGCGAAATAAATAAATTGGTTAGAAATTAAGTAGTTTTATTTATTAGCATCTTTAATATCCTAGGAATTATTAAATCGCTGAAAACGTCAGTATTTTTACCTTCTCGCTGCGAAATTATCTATTAATATAGTAAATAACACGATAGGAATTCATATTTACAAAAAAAAACTTCAGCTGTCTGGCCTTTCCGTACTATTTTCATAATAAGATGGATGATATTAAATCAGTCAAAATGCAGTAAGCGCGCCCATGGAATTATACCTGCGGCGCGTCGCGGAGTGGATTGAAGGTCACCCAGCGCTTTTAGTCAATATACACGGTGACAGTTGAGAGTTTGGATTCTGGTTATTTATTATTCTTATGTTGCTAGTACATATTGTTTATTGAATTATTGTGATCATAGGATAAGATGAAATATCTGAATTTTGACTACCTATCAGGGTAATTACTGTTTCGTAACTCACCTGTAAATAATAAATCCAACCAATAAAATTATTGTACTCATGAAATTCAAAATGCTGTTGCTAAATTCAGTCATAATGATTAGACAAACAAAATAGCTGTAGCAGTTTGTGCCATTAGAATCAATACTAATACTGTATTTTTTTTATAATCAATAAATAATTGCTATAAAGATTTACCTGGAAGGTTCTTGATTTTCTTTGGTGGTTCCTGAGATGAATCTTGACTTGTCTCAAATGCCCGTTGTATATATTCAAAGACATTAAAAGGAAAAGACAGCATTGTTTACAATTTTACGCGATCAATCATCGTTCCCTACCTTCGCTTACAAAATTGCTCTTTTGCCGGGCTTACCTGTCTGTTATAAATATCAGGAAATGCTGTTTACAAATCAAAGAAAATTGATAATTTAAAAATAATAAAAACATACGATGTTAAAGAAAATAAAACACTTAATCAAATTATTATGAATATAAAGCTTATTTTGACACAATAGGACTAATAAAAGCTGTTAATAACATAAAAAGTTATCGGAACTATAAAAATTATAGTCATGATGGCAACGCGGCGTTATTGTTTTACGCACGTTTTAATATTCTGCAGCCGCTTTGAATTTGTCGGAATGAATGCTTATCCTCATGGTTTATGCGACGTTGCCGGCAAGCCGACTTGCATTTTTGTGAATTTTGGCTTTATTTGTGTGCACATTAGTGTTTAAATAAACAATCATGGTACGTACATACCTGTGTAGTGTGCAAGAAATGCGTCATTTCAACTCAAATTTATCTTTTCATCGGTGAGTTTTTTTTAGGTATAACAACTACCTATTTCATTACCACTTACACACACCAGTAGCGTTGCATATTGAATTATTAGGTTAAATTTTTACTATTTAAAAAAGTACTAATTTTTACATAAAATGCAAAAGATTGAGTGTTATAGAAATAATTAAATGTTTTTAATAGCAAAAAAAGCTATCGACAATAAGAATTTAAGCCCAAATTAAGCAGGTGTCTAAATTGAATAATTTTAATTTGATACTCTTAAGTTTTACTATTTATGTTTCCTTAGGATGCTGAAAAAAGACAACTTTGCTTTTCTTTAATAGGTCTAAAAACCAACCTTTACGAAAAAATCCTGAGCTATGCTCAGAAAATTTTTTTCTTTTGGCAAGAGGAAATGGTGCTAAATATATCCGAAAAGGCGCAAATCCACGTCGTCGTGAAGGCTTGTGGCTTTTAGACGATTTATCTAACACTAATATTTTAAGATGTGTTTAAAACAAAGACATTTAAACACAAGACGTGATTGTTTACGTTTTTGCGCGATCAGTCGTCGTTCCATCATTTCTTCCATCTCTTTTAATCCAGTTACATATGCCAAGCTGTACGATTTTTAAATACCTTATGAACTTTTGCAATGGATTAAATAATTTAAGTAAAACCTATCACACAACAATACGTATGCTTTACTGAAGCAGAATTGTTTCCTAAAATTCCCATTCTATACTTTATAGCATTATTGAAGAAATAATAATTTTTATTTTAAAGAAATGAACCCGTGGTTATTGCTTTTCAGCATAAAAATCAGTAGTTTTGGCCACGCCGCCGCGCCGCCGCGCCACGGCTGTTAACATTCCACAAGTTTTAGGAGATTTACATCACGTACCTACTCACGAGAATTAATCTATCTGTTACCGCATTACGAGATTGCTGAATCGCCCAAGCAGTGTTAACGTTTTCTTTGTGACTTATTTGCGTTATTTTAGCCCTTTCACTGCTTTTTTTTGTGAGTTTTACAATCAGTATTTCTGTTAATTATGGTGCATTCGTGTATTGTATGCAAAAGGGTAAATAATCTAAACCCAAATTTAACTTTTCACCGATAAGTAGGGTTATGTTATAGTTTGTTGATTTAATAGGCGCAGTTGAACTATCTACTCTGCTAGGTAGGTATATTTGAAAATTCTGATTAATAAATCTTTTAATGCTTTACATATCTTTTATTAATAACAAACTGCAATTTATTGCAATACAGTCAAATGGTACACAATTTGCCACAAAATAGTAAAACCTACAACAAAGTGCATAAACTAAACATAAGATTATTTTCTAAAACACAAATCTGTCAATGGAAAACAATATTATAAAATGTCAGTCGGTCACAAAATAAAACTAATAACAGGCATTAAGGGTGCAAGATAACCGATCCTAGGCCTCACCGTTTGCCCCGGATGCATTCCTCCACACTGTCGTAAGTTTTGGTTACAAAACGCTGGGTAATAATTATAAGATAAAAGAAAATCAATTGGGCATGGTATTGTCGAGAATTAAAAAATAGACGTGTTTCAAAAACAACTTAACTATATTATTCTCTTTTCTACCCAACTAACTCCACATCCAACCAACTATCGATATTTTTCATTCTGCCAATTCCGCATATTGCATCAACGAATTTTAACATGCTCTTGTAATATTTTAGTAGCAAAGTTGTATTCTCTGTTACGTAGTCTAAATTTGTATTTTTTATTGTTATTTTATTAGCGATCTAACCAGAAACTATGTTTGATACCGTATGAATAAATCAGTAATTTTTTCAATAAAGTTTTTAAAATGTGTAATTACCTATCATAAAAATTTTACATTTCTAGCTGCCCATTCTATTTTTCTTACTAACATAGGATTCTACGAAGTTTTTATTCGGAGAAGAAAGAAAAATAATTATATTTTGATTTACTTAATCCAAATCAATAAGTAATAATTAAATAGTGTCTGTCGTTAAGCACGCCACTGACTACAATAAACGTTACTCGAGGACGATCGAACATGCATTGTTGCCAAATAGCCGCCGCCGTGCAACTTCTCTCTCGCACTCGTTGCACACTTCCAGACAATAACTGATCGGCTTTTAGAGCGAGTTATCAATGAAACATGTTGTCTCTTGCGTTTAAATGTCTTTGTATATATTGGCCATATATTGTAGGAATTGCATCAGGTATCAAGTGCTTTCCTGCAGAGGTTATCTTAGAAAAATACTTTTCCTGAAAGTGAACTTCGCATAGTCTATATGCCATCATCTGTTTAACTGGTTTACGCAGTATAACACTTCTGATAGAAGCTTCTGCCCAGACTTTGGCACTAAAAAAAATCTCATTAGATCTACCTATGATTACTGTAATTTATAAAACTTAAAAAAAAATATTTTTAACACAAGCTTGGTCTTTTTGCAGTTTTTGATTAAGATGCAAGGGTGCAGAGATTTTAAGTCTGTCATTATACTCAGAAAATGAAGCATTTATAACACATCGAGGCACATATTGCAGTTTTGGAATGCCAGCTAACTTCTACAGGTGGCGTCGTTTACAATTGGCATTCAAAATGTAAGTTGATTTGAATTAGACATCTACACATTTGGCAAAACTAGAGTACCTAGAGCAAAACCTCCAAATATCAAGTGTGATGTAATTATGTTATAAGTTTATCGATATAAGCTCGTCTATGAATATCAAATTACCTATTCTTTGCTGATACATCATTTACAAAATCCTTGATAGAATGCAATACTTTTATCGGTGAGTGAAGGCATACTGGAATACATTTTCATTTCCAGTACCCAATATATTTTGTAGCTAAAATATATTATATTTCATACCTAATTCTCATGTTTTAGTTTTACAATAAAGGCCTAAAGTTCAAAATATTCCATTAGCTTTTCGTTGTATCCAAATAACAAAATAGTCAGTTCTTATTGAACTTTATATATGGATGCTATACTTGCAACAAATATTATGTTTAATAAAATAAAACAAAAAAAAATAGAAAGAAATTAAAAGCTAACAAAAATCTTACAAGGAAATACGTCTCCTAAGAGGTTGGGTTATCACATAAAAGAACTAAAGAATGCTGATTTACTTACCGTGTTTTAGAAACAGAATCAAATAGCAATTCTGCTAATTTCTTTTTTGACGAGAACCTGATTTTTTTTTTTACGAAAATACTAATAATTATTTACTTGGAATTATTGGGTAAGGTAAGTTTTTTGGCAGCAAATAACTGTTCCCAACTTGATGCCTAAATATCCATAACTCCCAACTAGCTCATTTTGAGGGGGACAACCTATAATGATATTTTTCTGTCTATTATCAAAAAATCCTTAATCCTTTGTTTGTAGTAAACTCCTGTTCAGGTATGGATTATTTGTACCAACTAGAATTTTTCTAATTTCAGGCTATTATCCATTAGATAGTTAGGTAATGACAGGTAAATATAACGTAGCAGCATTGACTTTTATAGAATGGTAGCAGACATGGATAAACAGAAGCATAATCACTCCCAAATATTTAATATTAACCGAATTTGTTGTTCGGAAGATTTACTGGAAATTAGGGTATGATTCAAACTAGGATATTAAATCTGTGATTCAAACGGACTATATACACGTTATGTTACTTATTTAACCGAGAAACTCATTACATTAAACAAACAAACCACAAACCGAACCGCCATTCTATTTTACCTTTTCCGCGGAATCGAAACGAAATCGTTGATTAGAGTCGTTTTTTCTTGTTAACCGTATTCTACAATGTATTTGAACCGCATTTAAAACGCAACGTCATCATTTGGGCTGCCAAGAAAATGTCTTGTTTTAAACCGGAGCGTCATGTCATGCCATCTGTCATCTGTCCTCTCATATTTGTTATTTTAATTTTTATTTAGGATCTGTTTGTATTTAAATTTCGGTTTGATTTTATTATAAAGCCACGATGAACAAAGTAACAGCATTACTTCCACTGCTACTTAATGAAAATAATCATTTGCCTTTATTGCTGTATTGTTTATATGCAAAGGATCTAAGCCCTGGATGTTTTTTTTTCAAATACAATAATAGGTAGGCCATTATGCTATTTGCCTAGGTAAAAAATTTATTTTCCAATTGATTAGCAGTTTCCACATCCAGGGATAATAAATAATCACCAATTTGAATTTGAACTATATACCTTCCATTTCTAATTTTAGTTTTTCATTACTCATAAATTAACAATACCGTATAGTTATTAAATAAATAACTAATTTATTTACATATATTTTTATATTTACTGAAATACGACAAAACATAACCCAGATTCAATAACAACAAACCCAGATTTCGGACGTACATGACATATGACAACGACACGGTCAAAAGAGAAAGATGGTGAAATGGTTCAAATGCATGTCCAGATTGTTTTTGAATACGGTTCAACACAGAGCAACCGCAACGTCACTATTTGACAAGAAAATACAATGTTTTCAAACCAGTTTGAACCGTATTAGCAAGAAAAAACGGCTTAGGTCAGGTTAGGTTCTCTTTTTTTAAGGTTACTACGAAAAATATCAGGCCTACTAAACATAAAACCCAGGCCTTACAACAAATAACTTCTACAAACTAATACAGGCCGGAATAATTTCATTCCTTTACAATAGAATTATTTTGCTGGAAATAGTGGAAATTGCCCATAGACCCTTCATGTGAGAACAGCATAACAAATTTTATAGGAACATACTCTAGTTAAGAGAGACCATTTTTTTAAGCACATATATGGGCGCATTATTATTCTACTCTTGAAAACAATGTAGAATGTGGAGATATATGTTGTTGGATAAAAAAGAAAACTTGAAACTTCGAACAGTCTAGCAATACACATTACATGTACCTAACGTCTTTTGGAATTCAATTTCTCACTTATAAATTGCACTTCTTCACCATTAATACTCCTGTACCAATATTTATCTATTTTTCAAGAGCAATTATTCAACAATTAATTTACATTTCAATTTAAAAAAAAAAACAACCATGATATTGTGGGTTAGTAGCTATGTACTTACCGGTCATAATCTTTAGAGCAAATTTGAGGTAAGATTTTCCATCTCCAGACCTAATTGAACAGGCACGATATGCACAAGAAATACCCGGCATGATTATACACTTATTCAGGTTTAAAATTTGGAAATTACGACACAATTCATAACTAAAACACACTTATCCACGATACACATATAATTGTATGCTGATTTCTAGACTCGTTTTTGAACCATCCGCGCATCTACGTCATCTGGGAAAAAATTTCTCCGTTTGACGCTGTCTTAGTTTATTTAATTAAGTGAATTTTTAGATTTGTTTTGTGTTTATATATGTTATAGGATTATTTAAAATAAAAACTTGTAGTATAATTATGTCGAACTGTGCTGTGGCTACATGTAAAAACAATAATAGGACCACCAAAGGGAGTGATATTAAATATTTTCGGTTTCCAAAACATGACTTAGCAAAGCAGTGGATTCGTGCTTGTCGAAGAGAAGATAGAATTAACATAAAAGATGGTGAGTATCTTTCATTATTAAAGCTTTACTTTATTATTTATTATCTTTATTACATATTTCCACGATTTACATGATTTTTTTATGGCAGTGGCACACACTCTAAAGGGAGATCGTATGGCTAGAGATGGATCCTAATTTCACGTACCGTGATTTATCACGGCGCCTGCACTCGGAACGGTTGGCCACCGTGACAACTTATTAGAAATCACGGTTCACTTCGTTCGTACACTAAGGAATCTGTCGGCCTGTATAAAGAGGTAACCGCGACTGCGAATTGGCGAACTATAGCGGCGTGACGTGACCGTGGCGTTATATTTGAACGCTGCCGCTAATTCGACGACATTCGAGTGCTGCTCTGCCTTAGTCCCGTTCGTTAAACGTTCTTTTTAGATATACCACGATCAAGTGACGGTTCACGGTCCAGCCAGACACTATGTGGTTAAAAAATATTTGCCAAAATTTAAATAAGTAAAAAAAATAAAGCAACATGTATTATTGAAGTGTGATTGAAGTGAAACTCCTGAACGCGCGCCGGGAGGTATACTTACACATGCTCACATATGATGGTACCAGGGTGCTGAAATCGGTTAGGTTCTGTAGCGCTACAAAAGCTCATTGATTTGGGCACCTAATCGCGCCATGTATTCGCGATGCAATCGTTTTGTCCCAAGAGCCCTCGTGGGCGAGTGGTCTAGGTGGTTAAGTCTCGATTCGGCGGAGCGGCGGCGCGGCCCGAGTTCAAACCCCGTTGCTTTTTTTATTTTTTTTAAGGTTAAGTTTCTAAACAGTTTTATGAAGAATATTTTTTTTTCATTTGGGCCTTTCCTTTTTAGCAATTATTCATTCATTCTTTTACTGTTTCGACACCTTTCATTTTGAATTTTCATGTACCATCACTACCTCACATTAAAAAAAGAAAATAAAATGCAATAGCTATATTACCAAAGTCAAAGTCTACAGAATAAAGATAAGTCGCCGCACTAACCCTTAATA
>MU193514.1:656-23251 GCA_016904865.1 Pissodes strobi
ATAGATAGATAGATAGATAGATAGATAGATAGATAGATAGATAGATAGATAATCGTTTATTTATTCAAAAAGCTATTACACAGCTGTAGAACAACGTCAACAGTGAACAAATTCTGATAAGTTACATTACAATATATAGAATACAATTAACATATTTAAAGTGTTAATCTTATAAATAATTTCTGGTTACATCACCAAAAAAATCATCTAGTGTATAAAATGCCTTTTCATATAGATAATTCTTAATTAAAATTTTCAGTTTATTGACTGGTAAGTTTCTAACATTTAAAGGAAAAACATTAAATATTTTTATAAGCCTAAATGTGAAATATTTTTGAATGTATGAAAATTTACACCTCTCTGATAATAAGTCTTGTTTGCCCCTGGTATCATGATCATGTAATCTTTCACAATGTAGAAATAAGTCCGTATTATTTTTTACAAACATTACTGCTTCAAGGATATACAAACAAATTACAGTCATAATATTTTTATCAACGAAGACCCGTTTACATCATTCTCTATATTTCATACTGTATATTGTTCTTATGCATCTTTTTTGCAAAATCAAAATCCTTTCAATATCAGAGCATCCTCCCCAAAACACTACACCGTACTTTACTCTAGAGTTCACATATGCATAGTAAGCTGATAAAGCTGCTCCCTCCGATATATGCTCTGAAATTACTTTTAAAGCATAACAAAATTTGCAAATACTACTTGTCAAATACTCAACATGATTTTTCCAATCCAGTCTTCTATCTATTTGAATCCCAAGACATGAAACATGCTCCATTGAAGCAAAATAGCTATTTTCATATCGTATATTTAGTTATTCCACTTTTTTATTTTCAAAAAGAATGGTTTGGGTTTTTCCTCGGGTTTTTCCTACATTAAGCATTAGCTGGTTTGACAAAAAGAATCCTTTCAAGGCATCCACTGTACTTAATACCTTGGCAAGAAGCATGTCCTTATTTTTTTTCACTGAAAATAAGTGATGTATCGTCTGCATACATAATTAAACATTCTGAAGTAACTTGTGGCAATTCATTTGTGTATAAAATAAAAAACAATGGTCCCAGAATGGAATGGAACCCCTCTAGTGAGAACAATTTTTTCGGAACATAATAAGGAGCCTTGCTCCGTTCTTTCAACGACACATTGCATTCTATTTTCCAGATAGGAAACGATCAAATGAAGAGCAGTACCTCTTATTCCATATTTTTCCAATTTACTACATAGAATTTTATGATCCACTGAGTCAAACGCTTTTGACAAATCCAAAAGCATTGCAACTGTCACTTGATCACGATTTAAAGGAGTCAGCACCTTAGACAAAGCCTGATAGATTGCTCGTATTGTCGATCTCTTTGATCTGAAACCATTCTGCTCTTCTGCCAATAAATCATGACCCTCAATAATGAAATAAATCTATTGTATATAAGTCGTTCAAACACCTTGTTTACATTGGAGAGCAAAGACACTGGTCTGTAGTTTTTTTTCTTCACTTCTACTTTACTTTTTGGTATAATGCTTTTACATGTGCCGATTTCAATTTATCAGGATAAACACCTGTCAGAAACATTAAATTTACGATGTGCACCAAAGGCACCGCTAAGCTGTCTGCACATTGCTTTAACAACATCACTGGCACCTCATCTTCCCCCACCGATTTTTTATTTTTATATTTTTTATGCAGTTTAGCCTCGAGTTTAGCATTTCACCACTATTTGTTGGAGCCAAGAATATTGAGTTCTGGCACATTTGAATCATGTCAAGATCAGGAAGATTTTGGTTATCAAAATGGGGACACGACTTAATAAATTGTTTAATAAGTTTAAATTGTCTAATGTTTCGATTGGGCCATGATACTTATTTGCAAAACTATGAATAACAGAGATCCTGTCAGAATTGTCACACACATCCCTAACAAATGACCACATCGACTTTGTTTTATTGTCTGATTCCAGAATTAACCTGCTACTACTCTTTTTTTTCGCTGCAATAATTACTTTTTTAATATCATACCGATTAAATTCTTCCCTGGAGATGACGCCTTTTCTCTTTTTGTTATACATTTTACGTTTGGTTTTGCAGGAGGTACGAATGCCTGTGGTTATCCAATTGTTTCTTTTTTTCTTGATTGTAATTTTTTTTACAGGAAATATTAAATTCATAACACAACTAAATCTGTTGATAAAAAGATTATATGACTGATTGACTTCATGACCTTCTAGGATTGGTCTCCAATTAGTTAACTGCAATTCCCTTTTAAAATATCTTATTTTGTTTTGTGAAAATATTCGTTTCTTTATAAATTTTGAATCCCCCACGGAGATCGGATCTAGATAAAAAGTAATAACCTGACCCGTATGATTTGACAGACATGTTTCAACAACCGGAGCCTCGAATGTTTCAAAATTAACAAAAATATTATCAATAAGAGTGGCAGAATTTGCTGCAATTCTAGTAGGCACTGAAATACTTTTTATCAGATTGTGACTAGACAACAAGTCCAAAAATAAATCATTTCGATTACTTCTTAACATCAGATCAATATTAAAATCTCCTGACAGCACTATTTTAAAGTTTGCATACTTTGATCTTATATAGTCGAATATTTGTTCCAGTTTTTAAAGAAAAATTTAAAACATACCTTGTCCTCTCCTGTATATACAGATCACCAGAAGTTTAAGCATTTTAGACACAAACTCAATACTGCCTTCGACACTATGTTGCACAATCGAATTTTCTTCTTCAACCTTTATATCTTCTTTTCCAAAACTACAAGCACCACCATGCCCCATGCTGTTTCTGGAGTAGGCAGATCTCATCACATATTTATTAATTTTAATATAATCATTTTCATGAGGTTGCAGCCAATGCTCCGATAAACAAATAAGATCAGGGCTTTTTTCCATGGATTCCAAGAAAACTTCAATTTCTAACGTTTTATTTCGCAGGCACTGAATATTCTGATGAAGGATTACTATCTCCTCCTTTTTTATTGGATATTTTCCCAGGGATATGTTAGAGGACACGGTTTGCATATCTGAATTTGGTAGTTGCTATCCAGTACATTCATACTGAATTTTTGCCCTTTCCATATTAGTTTGATGGATATAAGTTGGACAGCAAAAATTGAACGCTGAATGACTATCATCTAACCCCAAATGATGTTTCTTATTAGCAGATACACAATTTATGCATTTTAGTGCTTTACTTTTGCAATCCATAGTACTTTGTTCCATGCTAGTGAATTTCCCACACACTTTTCTTTGGCGGTATGTCTAAATGAATTACAGTTATAGCATCTCAACATTTGGAAATATTCAAAGCACCGGCATATTCTAAATCCAACAAATACTTGACAATTATCTTGTTTCATAATTTCCTGAAATGTCTCAGCATCCAACTCCACAATGGCCATAAAAGTTTTAATCATTTTTTAAATCACTATAACTCGGACATGGCTATTTTCATATATTATATCACGAGAACTATGAATTTAATCGATTAAACTACGTTCAATATTTTGAGCATGATTTTTCTGGAAAATGTTGAATGCAAAATAATTTAATAAAAACACGAGACCGCGAAGCGGTCGAGGGTTTTTTATTTATAAATTATTTTGCATGAAACTATTTGCCAAAAAGAAAAATCATGCGAGAAATATTGAATGTAGTTTAACTGATTGAATTCATAGTTTGAGTGGTATATGGCTAGATTATTTCCTGAATTAGTAACCTTAGTTGATACCCCAATGATGCGTTGAGTAGGCCCGCTTATTAAATTCGACATGTAAATATTTCAAAATTTTACATTTTCTGTCACCTTATACCAAATTAATGAAATACAAATTTTAAAGAAAATCGGAGTTTTTAGCAATAAAAATCAATATTAGATCATTCAAACCATTTATAAAATATTGTTTTTTCAAAAACCGTTAATGAAAATTCTCGTGAAAATTGCAAGAATCAGCTACAATCGACAAAACGAAATCCAATATGGAGGACGCAGTTTAATCGCTGTTAAACAGGTCTAGTGCAATAATCACTTATCTAAACAAAATTTATCCAGAAAATCGGGCTGTCTGATTGGTCCATTTTACGATGAAGGAAATAATCAGTAATAATTCCATTGTTTTGCCTTCTAAGCTTCTCAATTAGATCTTGTGCTGAATATTCTTCAGTCATACCTACTATTTTGTCACATGGATTTTTCTTTTTTGGAATAATGACGAAATTTGGTCACCAATTTTTCGTTCCAGACTTTGTTTCACTATCTCTGCGTCTTCTATGTTTCTACAATGTATTCCAACTGCCCCTTCCGAGGCCCCTTCTTTTGTCTCTTTCATGCCTCGGATTCCAATTCCCAGAGAAGTTGGATTCATACTTTGGTTGATTAATTGCTTTGTCTTGTTGACATCTTCATTTTGTTTTAGGTACACAGTACCTTCAGACAGGACTTTAGCATAACTTAACCCTGAACTAGACAAAGCTAGATTGTTTTTTTGAGAGACATTTTCCGATTTAACCAACGTTTTCTTTATTTCCTCAACTGCTTTCAAGCAATCCTGAGATCGCATTTCGGCTGCTTCTGCACTTTTTTTGACATCATCCATTACATTAACTATCTTCAAACTTTGATTAACCACCCCTAAACAATCGTTGCAGAACCACATCATATTGATGGCATCACTAATGGTCTTGGAAATATTATCCTTGACTTTGACACACATGTTACTATTTCCTTAGCACATTGACAACGCTGCGCGAACACGGTGCCAGAGATTGTTGTCTCTGACGGTACTATGATTATATGGCTGACGTGCAGAGAAATTCGGCGATTCAGTTTGTTTACCCGAATATTTATTAGTCAGTTTCCGTTAATAGGCATTTCTTAATTGAAACTATATGTCCCATGTGGCCAGTGAATATCATATCACAACAATAACACTATTTAGCAATATTTACTTTCATAAAACTCTCAATTTACTTATTTTAATATGATCATTCTAGAGATATTGGCCCTAATTTCAACTTTAGCTGAGTAGCCTCCGTATTCCAGGACCTCAGTACCCTCCAGCGGCGTCTGGCTAACTAATTAACCCCTCTTCGGTAGTGTAGTGGTTATCACATCCGCTTGACACACGCGGAAAACTCGGGTTCGATTCCCGACCGGAGAGCTATCTCTTCAGTTTTAAATGTACTGTTACAAGTGTAGAACTACGAATTGTGGTAAGGGAGACAGTAATTTAATCAATTATTGTACTAATAATATAATGGATCAGCCACTAAATCTAGGTTTTTAAAAATCGATCGTCTACAGTACAAGGCTCTACGAATTGTTACTGGGGTCCTTTCCTCTACCCCTACAAATGCACTTTTAGCAGAGGCTGCTGAACTACCTCTATCTTTGAGATGATTTCATCTTACTGAAACATTCATTGTTAAAAACATCTTTGTACAAAACGATTTTTCAATTCACAAATTCTACCAAGTATCACAATCTAACAAATAGCTACTGGATGCATAAAAGCTCACCAACTCTAGCTGATGCTCTCATTGAGACTACTAAATTTCGAGAAGAAATTGTTAAGTACTCCAAGCTCCCCTTTTTTACTGGCAAATTTAACAATATCTTGTTTAACACAGACACTTTCTTTCCTCAGTATACAGAAAGCCATGCAATCAGTAATATTACAAACAAGATACAAGACGCCATCTCTGTATACACGGATGGATCAAAGACACCAGAAGGGGTTGGGTGTGCATTTTATATTAAAGACAATAATTATGGAGAATCCTTTAGAGAAATTCCAATTCCTCCATATTCAGTGCGGAGGCTTATGCTATTATACAGGCACTTGACTACATTATTCTGAATAAAACTTCTTCGCACTTTCTAATATTCACTGATTCCATGTCCTGTATTCAGGCAATAAATAACAAAACTGAAAACCTCTATAAAAATGCTCTAATTTTTGACATCTCTCAAAAACTAGTAATACTGGCACATTATAATATTAAAGTATCCTTCTTTTGGGTCAAAGGGCACGCCGGTATTCTAGGAAATAATATAGTGGACAATCTTGCTAAGGAAGCCATTAGCAAAGACATTACACTATTTGGTCTACAATATTATGATGCTATTTCACAGTTGAAAAATTAAGCCAAGAATAAATGGAAAGTTAAATATGCAGAGTATGTTGTCTATAACAGAACCAATAGACATCTCGTTTCTATTGTTTCTAATTCCAGTTTACAAGAAACCAACTTAAATCGATGTCACTACACTACATTTATAAGACTAATCTTCGGACATGGCAATGTTAGATATCTATTAAACAAAATGAATTTGGCACTTGGCAGGCAGTCCTTTTTCCTTTTTGCGCCTGTAACAACTCAAGTGTAGGTGATCTAAATCATTGGCTTTTTAGTTGCCTATGTAATCAGCGTGCATCCTGTTTTTTGTTGAAAAGACTAGCAGAATTAAATAAGCTACCCATCAACGCATGCAACCTGATGAGTACTGATGACTTTGTCTAAGCAAGACAAAATAATTCACAACTTATTGGTTAGGTTTGTGACAATGGTAGAGCGAAAGCTTTAGGGAACTGAGTACCTTTTGTCTTACCCTATGCTCCCTGTCCCATTTTACCGATTGGTCCATCTCTTTGTTTGATATTTATAAAGTCGCCTAGATGGACACCTATGGCGTGAATCGTGTGTCCATGTTCTATCCTATAATTTTGTCTCTTCACAATTTTTATTTTGGTGTTATATTTGGTATGAATCAACGAATTCTTTGGGTTAGACGTCGTTGGTATGAAGGAATGTTTCATTTGAGTTTTAAATTTAAGTTATTGTAGTGGCTAAATGCACTCGATGCAAAGCCATAAACTATACAAAAAAAAACAAAACCAAAAGATTGTTCGGCAAGTTAATAAAGGCATTATAAAACCAAATAGAAAAAAATAATAAAAAAAAATAAAAAATTGTTCGGAAGTTAATAAGAGTATTATAAAACGAAGTAAAGAAAAAAAATAATAAAAAAAATTAGAGAAACGCAGGTTTCGGCGAAAAACAGTTGAAAAAAAAGGGAAAAACATTAAAAAAAAAGTGTCGAAATCGGGGGCAAAAGTTGAAAAAAAAAACTTGAAAAAAAACTCAATTCCTTATACTTATCTCTTTCAGAAGTTTCACTTCAGTTGCGTGCTTATAAAGGTGAGACACCTATTTTTTTATATATACCAGTTTATTTTCTTAGACATAATAAATGAGATATTTTTAATATAGGAATATAGGAATGGTCGATTCTGTTTTTAAGTGGGGGTGCTGAAATTAAGATTAATACAAAACCCGAGACAAAGCCAATAAGTCAGATTCCGAAAGGCAAAACATAAATCTCATATTACGTTGACAAAAACGCACGAGCTTTTTTTAAAAGTGTCCATTAATTAGAATTCTAGCTAGGGGTTTCCAATCCGGGATCCCGAAATCCCGGGATCTCGGAAAAATTTTTAGTCCCGAAAATTCCGGGATTGAAAATTTGAAATTTTTAAAAAAATTTTAAATGATAAAATGTCAATCTGCTTTATTCCTTTTTTCATTATCTGCGTGTTATTTTTTGGCTTTAGCCCGGTAATTTACGTATGTAATATGTTACAGACATTACCACGTACGAGTGTGGAAGCTGAAAGAGCCATCTCTTCAGCGGTCTCATTTGCGAAAAAACTTAGATCGCGCTTAAAAGACTTGACTCTAGACGCGATGGTGTTTGTAAGGCCATATTTTATTTATAGTAAGCAAAGCGCAGACGTTAAAAAATTATTTTAATTGCACATTTTAATAACATTTTCTCTCTGTTTCTAGTTTCTAGTTTTATGTTTTATAATCATAATATTGAAAATTTACTTCTTAAATGTAAAAAAATTAATTTTTGTTTTTCTATTTTTTAATAAAAACGTTCATTTGTTTACTGTATTTCTGCATTAAAAGTATAGCGTCTCAGTTGGCATTGCGAAAAAGACTATTAAGTTTAAAACTACAAGGTGATACTTCGCTGATGCAACATTTTACAGTGTTTGATGATTTGGTTGCCGAACTATTAGTAACTGGAGCTAAACTGGAGGAAGCTGATAAAGTGTCACACCGACCATTGACACTTCCAAACTCCTATGATGGCGTAATAACTGCCATTGAAACCTTATCTGAGGAAAATTTGAGTTTAGCTTTCGTTAAAATACGATTACTCGATCACGACGTAAAATTGAGGAACGAAAGCAGAGATACGAGCAGAGATACAAGCACTAAAGCTCTTGTGAGTGAAAGGAAATTTTCTACATCCGAAGAAAATTATCGTCCGAACTTATCGCACATTCCAAGACGGCAGAATAAGTTGGGGAAGATGCCCCAGAATAAAAAATAAAAATATAGTTAATTGTAAATGGGTTTTTACTTTTAAAAATGATGAGCATGGAAATCCTATAAAATATAAAGCTCGTCTTGTTGCCAAAGGCTTTAGTCAAAAATATCTTATTGACTATAATGAAACTTTTGCACCAGTCGCTAGGATTTCAAGTTTCGATTTATAATAGCTTTTGCCAATCAAAACCGTTTGTTAATACATCACATGGATGTTAAGACAGCTTTCTTAAATGGTAAATTAAAGGAGGATATTTATATGGAGGTTCCGGAGGGAATCAAGCATGAAAGCAATCAAGTCTGTAAATTAAATAAAGCTTTGTATGGGCTTAAACAGGCAGCTAGATGTTGGTTTGAGGAGTTTGAAAAGGCACTAACTGAAAAAGGCTTTAAGAATTCTCCTGTAGATAGATGTATTTATATTTTGGACAGGGGTAACATATTAAAAAATATTTATGTAGTTTTATATGTTGATGATCTGGTAGTTGTTACAGCAAATATTGCAACAATGACTAGTTTTAAGAACTATGTAATGACCAAGTTTTCAATGGTAGACTTAAAGGAAATTAAGTTATTTCTGGGGATTAAAATTACTCGTGAAAGTAATAAAATTTGCTTAGATCAAAGTGCCTATGTGAAAACAATTTTAAATAAATTTAACATGTATGATTCTAAGCCTGTCAATACTCCACTTGAGAGTAATTTAAATTTTAAAGCTTTAGATTCTGAAGGAACATGTAGTGCTCCTTGCCGAAACGCTATCGGGTGTCTCATGTATTTGATGGTATGTACTAGACCCGACTTAAGTGTAGTAGTAAACCTTTTAAGTAGATTTATGAATAAAAATAATTATGAACTTTGGAAATGTATTAAAAGAGTTTTAAGATATCTTAAGGGTTCTATAAATATTAAATTAAACTATATACAAGGAGACAATAAAGAATTTCTTGTTGGTTTTGTTGATTCTGACTGGGGTGGCAATGATGGTACTGACAGAAAAAGTACAACAGGCTATTTATTTAAATTGTATGAAAATTGTACTATTTGTTGGAACACAAAGAGGCAAAATTCAGTTGCTGTTTCTTCAACAGAAGCTGAATATATGGCTTTATATGAAGCAGTTAAAGAGGCTATATGGTTAAAGTCATTACGAGGGGCGGCTCACTCCCGAAATCGCTGTACATTTTCTTCCGAAATCCCGCGAAATCTTTTCGAAATCATTTCGAAATCCTTCCGAAATCGCGAAATCCATCGGAAATCGATTAGAAATCCCGAAATCCTTTCGAAATCTCGAAATCACATCCGAAATCCTTTCGAAATCTCGAAATCACATCCGAAATCCTTTCGAAATCCCGAAATCCTATTCGAAATCCAAATGGATTTCTCGAAATCCATAGTGGTATCGCGTCGAAATTCTTGAACAACATTTTTTGCTTTTTGTCTTCTGATAATATAAACATGATTTCTTAATTTTTTGTTGTTATAAATATTGGTATTAGCGTGTGGACAGTTTTTTCGGATATTTTTTGCATACCCGCTATTTTTGGGTCGTAGAACATGAATCCAATGTTTCCTTGTTGGTTTTTCCGGAAAAATAGATTTTAAATTTTCCGCTACTAAAATTATCGCCGATCTTGTCGAAATTGGGCATCTTGGTAAATTTTGGGATGCTCATCACGAATCTGGTCAGTTCGATCGGGTAACGTTTCGTTCTCGAGATATTCATCCTCAAATTTGAAAACTATTTTTTTCCTAATTTTCCCTTGTCTTAATTAAAATCCAACACACTTTAAGCACTTTATCAATTATTTAAACGTATAAAGTGATTCAAATATGTTGGTTAAAAAAAGGGAAAACCGTGACAAAACGGTTTTGAACTTTGAGGATGAATATCTCGAGAACGAAACGTCGCCCAATCGAATTGACTTCATATTTGTGATGAGAGTTCCGAAATCTGCCAGAATTTCATATTATTGTTTTGAACTCTGAATTTCATAATATTGTTTTGAACTCTGAAGATGAATCCCTTGAAAACCAAACATCGCCCGATCGAATTGACTGATGCAGATTCGTGATGAGCATCTCAAAATCTACCAATTTTCGAAGATCGCCGATAGTTTTAGTAACTGCAAAATTGAAATTTTATTTTCAATATTATGTATATATATTGTTTGGAGGTAAGTAAGTGTGAATAAGTAATATAAAGCAGGCGCGGCTTCTCAATAAGGCCATTTGGTCAATGACCCACCTAATTTTCAGTTGATAGTTATTTTTAAAAAAGTGCCATACGAAATCTCCTCAATTTGTCCGGTTGATGCCGGATGCCCGGCCATATTTTAAATTCACCTTATGGCTTTTTACGGCAATTAGAGAACCGAAAGTAAGACAGAGCGCTTAGATACGTGCTCTCTAAGTAGTTAAAAAGACACACATAGTTGATGAAATTGTCGACGGCCGGCCAATGGTAGTGCTTTTGGCGCTCGCAGGTTCACATGCTGCCTGACCTTTTGAAAACACACTCGAACCGTTCGGAGGAATAAAATATTATAATGCAAGACATTTGGGTTACGGGTTAAACAAAGACAAACTAATATTAATTGGCTGTTATTGACATACGCATTGAGTTTGCAAAAACTTATATGAAATTTAGTTGTTATTATCGATTATCGCAGGCTGACCGGAGAGAGGCTTTTCATTGGTTTTTTATTTAAATTATAGTTTGCTGTTGAATTTCCTAACTTTTTTTTTCGATTTTAGACATTGTTGCATTGTGTCGTTTGTTTGGCGTTTGGTTGCAAAAATGCAGTGCACTTACTTAGAGTTATAAACAATTATTTACCATTGGCTTCTGTGTAAAATAAGCCGCACATTGACGTTAGAAAAGCGTTTATAAATAAAAGAAAATGAACCTCCCAAATCTCCTCTAGACCCGAGTCTAGACCTAAAACAAACCACAAAAGATAGAGGGAAAGAAATTAACAGGTATTTTAAGCCAGCTATGTACAATATTTCTGACTGTTTTTTCGGATGCTATAACTACAGTTGGTTATTATTTTTTTTTAAAAGAAAAAAACGTAAAAAATAAATTTTGGGCGTGGCACCCGGAAATGAATAACATCAACATATGAACACAGGATATTTACCTTATAATCTTGGGCCGACATCCTTTGATTTGGGACAATCAATAACCAGCTTTTTCAAATTTTACCGCTTTAAGCGTCTGGGCATCTGAATAATACTTTTGACAGTTCGTATAAATTACAATAATAATATGCTTTTTTATCGTCTAAAATCCGTTTGAAACGATTTTAAATGGCAAAATTGTATATAGTACTGTCCTAGCGGCTAGAATCCGTTTACACATTTACTTTCCATTTGCCGAGATTTACCCTCATACCGCCGCGTAAGAATTTTACACATCAAAAACTCAAGGGCATTCAAGATCAAATTACCTCAATGTCATTCAAGGTAAAAGACACCACAAAACAGTCCCAAGGACCTTCAAGGTCATACATGCTTGGAGCAATCCTAAGGTCATATGCGCGACCTTCACCAAAAACTCTAGGACATTCAAGGTAAAATGTCAAGGACATTCAAGGTGAAATTAGGTCAATGTCGTTTAAGACCAAGTGGGCGGGGTTTATCTCAAAGTCACCGGAGGGGGGTGAGGGGGCAAAAAGTTGGAGGGGGAGAATTGAGGCCGCCTAAAGCACTCTACTGTGGATTAATTCACTGCATACTTTCGACACGAAAATCTACAAAGCTTGTTCTTTTCCCAGCTACTCATCTTGGGCCGACATCCTTTGATTTGGGAAGGTCAATAACCAAATTTTGCAAATTTTAGAAGAGGGCTATGACTCAATATTGTTTTAAACGTCTGGACATCTGAATAATACTTTTGACAGTTCGTTTAATTTAACATATTAATATGCTTTTTTATCATTTGAAATCCGTTTTAAAACGATTTTAAATGACACAATTGTATAAAAGTCACAACATTCGGACTTTTTTAGGACGATAGCCGTGGCTTCGGACGAATTTGTCGTGGATTTTGAAGCGAAAATTCATTTTAAATTCAACCGTCCATTAAAAAAACAAACTTATAGATGGAAAATTATAGAAGAGGGCCATGACTGAATATTGTTTTAAAAGTCTGGGCATCTGAATAATATCTTTGACGGTTCGTTTAATTTAAAATATGCTTTTATATAATCTAAAATTCGTTTAAAACCGATTTAAATGGCCAAATTGTATAAAAATCTTTCACCGGCTTATAATGTCACAATCGGTTTACACATTTTCGCCCCATTTACCGAGATTTACCCTCATACTGCCCCGTAAGATGTTTACACATTAAAAATGTGCAGATATGAAAACCGAAAAAATTACCCTTCACTTTTAGATAGGAAAATCTATTAATATAATATAATTATAGTCAAAAGCGATCTTATCGTGCAGGTCCAAAGGTCACAATTTTCAGTAAAAACTTCATTGGTGGCAGATTTTGCGTGTAAAATCTGTCAAAGTAATGAAATTTAATGAAAAATAATAATAAATAAAAAATAAATAAATAATAAATAAAAATGTGACCTTTGGATCCGCACGATAAGACCGCTTTTGACTATAGCCATAACGTTACTGTAATATTTTTAACCTGTTCTGATTCTGTTTAGCCCGTTTTGGCTATTTCTAGTCACTTTTGGTTAGTCGTTCAAACAACTTTCCGTTAGTTCCAACTTATTGATGTGTAAACATCTTACGCGGCAGTATGAGGGCAAATCTCGGCAAATGGGAGGAAAATGTGTAAACCGATTCTAGCCGCTAGGGCGGTATTATATCCAATTTGCCATTTAAAATAATTTTAAATGGATTTTAGATGATAAAAAAGCATATTTTAAATTAAACGAACAGTCAAAATTATTATTTATTAATTATTATATTCGCAGTGTATTTGGATCCATAGCACAGCTTATTTTTAATGGACGGTTGAATTTAAAATGAATTTTCGCTTCAAAATCCACGACAAATTCGTCAGAAGCCACGGCTATCGTCCGAATTTTCAGGTTTTTATATAATTTTGTCATTAAAATCGTTTTTCAACGGATTTTAGATGATAAAAGAGCATATTATTATTTTAAATTAAACGAACTGTCAAAAGTATTATTCAGATGTCCAGACGTTTAAAACAATATTGAGTCATAGCCCTCTTCTAAAATTTGCAAAATTTGGTTATTGACTTTCCCAAATCTAAGGATGTCGGCCCAAGATTAATAGGTAAATAAGCTCTGTCCATATATTGATGTTATTCCTGATGGCATTAGATTATCGTGTCGAATTTGTGCAGTGAATTAATCCACTCCGAAGCTGCCAGTAAGTATTATAAAATAATCCTAACTAATATTACAGATGCGAATGTGTTTGTTTGTTTCTTTCTTAAGCTTTCACGCATAAGCTGTTCCGATCATCATGAAATTTTGTACAAATATTTTCAAGAGTATAGTAAAGAACATAGGACACTTTTAGCTTTTATCCGAGGCTTCGTTCGCGTTGATTTTTTACTATTTTAAACTTGGTTATTAAACCTAATTTTTATCCTATGACCAAGGTAAAACGCAACAATGGCCATAGCATGTTAAAAATGCCAGTTCTCGTCCGATCACGAAGTTAAGCAACGACGGGCGGGGATAGTGCTTGGATGGGTGACCGCTCGGGAACACAACGTGCTGCTGTCGTTTTTTTACAACCGATGTCGTTAGAGGATATGTTTACACATCAGTGTCTCGAATACTACCAGACTCGCTCAATTTTTTTTAGTCATTTGAACTGACTCCGATACGTTATAATCAAATTTAATCTTTTCGTTTTGATTAGTTTTAACTTACTTTAATTTTTGCAATCTATTCCGATACGGTTTAGCCCGTTTTGGTGCTTTTGGTTACTTGTGATTAGTTTTCGTTAGTCATTCAATCAGCTTTCGGTTAGCTTTAGTTAGTTTTAAATTATTTTAGTAATTTGAACCGGTTCCGATACGTTATGGTTAATTTTAGTTAGTCGGCAAAATTCGGTTAATTCAAGTTCATTTCACCTTATAAGCTTAATATTTTTAATCCGTTCTGATATGTTTTAGCCCATTTTGGTGCTTTTGGTTACTTTTGGTTAGTCGTTCACTTTCGGCTAATTTCAGTTAGTTTTAATTTATTTTAGTTATTTGAACCGGGTTCAAAACGTTATAACCAATTTTAGTGTTTTTGGTTAGTCACCAAAATAAGGTTAATTTGAATTAGTTTCCTTCAATATTTTTAATTTTTTAGATACGTTTTAGCCCGTTTTGGTGCTTTTAGTTTCGGTTAGCTTTGGTTGGTTATTCAATCAATTTTCGGTTACTTTCAGTAACTTTCAATTTATTTGAGCCATTTGAACCGGTTCCGATACGTTAAAACAATTTAAACGTTTTTGGTTAATAATGTAGGTCGTCGCAAAAATTCGGTTAATTTGGGTTAGTTACTTATTTTATTCTTAACTTGTTCCGATACGTCTTAGTCCATTTTGGTTACTCTTGATTAGTTTTGGTTCAACATCTTTTGGTTAAGTTTAGTTAGTTTTAATTTATTTTTGTCATTTGAACCGGATTCGATACGTCATATCCAATTTTGATGTTTTTGGTTAACTTTAGTTAGTCGCCAAAATTCGTTTAATTGTTAGTTTCAACTTGTTTTAGCCCCTTTTGATGGCTTTGGTTACTTTTGGTCCATTTTGGTTAGTCGTTCAATCAACTTTCGGTTAATTTCAGTTAATTTTAATTTATTTTAATCATTTGGACCAGTTCCGTTACACTATAACCAATTTTAGGGTTTTTCGTTAGTCATCAAAATTCGGTTAATTTAAGTTAGTTTTAACTTAGTTCAATATTTTAAATCTATTTCGATTTTTAGCCCGTTTTGATGCTTTTAGTTACCTACTATTGGTTAGTCATTCAGTCAAGTCTCAGTAAAGTTCAGTTAGTTTTAATATATATTAGCCATTTGAACCGGTTCCGGTACGTTATAAGCAATTTTAATGGTTTGGTTAGTTTTAGTTAGTCGCCAAAATTCGGTTAATTTGGGTTAATTTTAACTTACTTCAATATTTTTAATCTATTTCGATATGTTTTACCCGTTTTGGTGCTCTTAGTTACTTTTGGTTAGTTTTGATTAGACATTCAATCACCTTTCGATATCATAAGCAATTATAATGCTTTTGGTTAGTTTTGGTTAGTCACCTAAATTCGGTTAATTTGGGTAAGTTTTAACTTACTTCAATCTTTTTAATCTATTTCGATATGTTTTAGCCCGTTTTGGTGCTTTTAGTTATTTTTGGATATTTTCAATTGTTTTTCGATTACTTCCAATTAGTTCCATTTTATTTTAGTAATTTGAACCGGTTCCGATACGTTATAAGCAATTTTAATGTTTTTGGTTAGTTTTGGTTAGTCACTAAAATTCGGTTAATTTGGGTTAGTTTTAACTTACTTCAATATTTTAAATCTATTTCGATACGTTTTAGCCCGTTTTGGTGCTTTTCATTAGTTTTGGATAGTCGTTCAATACACTTTCGGTTAGTTTCAGTTAGTTCCAATTTATTTTAGTAATTAGAACTGATTCCGATACGTTACAATGAATTTAAGTTTAAATAAACAAGCTAACACGATCTCTCACGGGTACGACGTCATGAATGTGGCAAATGTAGCATGCATTTTTTCACGATTTGAAGTCCAATTTAGGAAAACAGAAACATTTTCAATGTTAAAACAAAACGATAACCTAAACCCGCAAGCGCGACTATGCAACAGATCTCCCACAGGGTACATGCTCGTTTACTGTTGCAACGTTGCGACCTCCGCCCGACGGTCGTAAAATATCAGTATATTTACGACCGTCGATCGCGAACCTCTGTTAAAGTACAGCTGCTTCAAATGCTCCGCGTAACGCGCGTATACGGGACACAATGAATTTGGCAGTGGTGCACGTTTTGTGCGGGAACTCTGTGTCCGCATTTAGAATAAGCGGCATTTTGCGAGCATTTCATACCAGATTTATTGTTAAATATTAAATATTACTTTAAGCCGCTCACGTTGGTCTGTTTTCGAACGAGTGACTGACGTCACTGACTATTATTTTCGTCTCAAGGTATAGTTCATATTTCCACAGGTAATCAACTGGCTGATATGTTGACAAAGCCGTTGCCATCTCCGAAATTTCTAGAGTTTGGAGTTAAATTAGGTTTAGAGTAAGTTTTTTGGTCTGATTATCTTTTCCTGGGTTTCCCTAATCCGAGCAACAAATGTTGGACCAAATTGTTATAGTTCCCCAGGTTGCACAAGGAAGGTATTAGTTTTAGTTTTTTTTTTTGTTGTTAAATATTTTTGGTGTTAAGTTTAATATTAATTTTTGAGGGGGCGTGTTGGAATATTAAGAAAAATTAATTCCAAATCTTCTTAGTTTTAGGTCATCGCCTTCTCAGTATGTTTATATGTTTATATTAAATCACGATGGCACTTCATGATGGGCTTATGAATATAAGTGCTGTCTAAACGTTATTGGCCCTGTGTGGTCTGAATGTTTTCTTTAAGGCATATTTTAAGATATAATTTCGAGAGCAGTCAGTAAGTGAGTCGCATTAGTCGCATTGAAACCTTCTGCGTGTATTTTAAGTAAAAGTAATTAAAACAGTTTTCTTGTTTTATTTCACCCATAATCCAACAGTATGAACTTTCAGTCTTAACGAAACTACTGGAATACACACAAATTATACTCGCGTCTTATTTCCCATAAACAACTGAAATATTCAATAATTTTAAAAAGTTTGGTTTGATTGCGCTCCCGGAGCGAGCGAAGCGAGCCAAGGGCCATGTGCTAAGTGAAATATTACGTAGAATGATACAATAAATAATCAACTGCAACGGGACAGTGGAGCCCTTTTTCCCTAGCTTTGTTACGCCACTGGAATATTTATAAAAATAACACATATTTTTAATAAAATTCGTCTTTGCAAACCGAATATTTTCTAGTTTTAAGCATTTTTTTACCCCAACCACTTTCTCGAAAGACAGTTGATTACTATTAGGTTCCCGCCAATAAAAAAACGTAAGAACACTAAATATATGTGCTTCTGAGGAAACAACAACAAAATCGGCCTGACACGTCTACTAAAAAAATTACCAAAAAATGTTTAAGCAAGGATTGCCTGTATTACCGACAAATAGGAGCCACTTCCTTAAGCAGTGCCAATTAATTTGTCAATATGTTCCAAATATAAATCGCCCTAATGAAGATTCTTCTAATTCTGAAGAAGATCATCGTAGTATTGAAAATACTGCTTACGAAATTGTGTCTTCAGAATCTGAATAATTCTAGGATTTTTTTTTCTATTTTCTGTTACAGTTTCTCTTTTTCCTAGTAGATAGGTAATAAGTTTATTTCGACAGATTTTTTAAATATATTTTATTTTTATCTTGCATACAAATATCATTGTTCTTACTGTTCTTTTTTTATTTTATAAATGCTTTGTGATTTCTTCTTGGATTTCTTAGAGTTTTGTTTGTTAAAATATCCAATTTAGTTTTTGTATTTTTTGTAGCTTAATCTATTTTTGTTTGCTACAGTGCTGTTTTCTTGTCCTATAAAATTTAGGAAAAAAATAAAATTTAAATTTTTCCATTAGGTATGTGTTTTTTCTCAACAGCTGTAAAAAACCGAATTAAACTGTTTTTTCCCAGCTAACACTAATTACCTATGCGGCTTTATGTTATTTCCGCAATTTTTTTAAGAAAAAGCATTTAATGTTTAAATAGATCAATCCCGACATATTTCGGGGTTGAAAATAATAAATTAAATTATAAATTAAAAAAAAATCTACTTCGTGTTAGTATTAAGTAAGAATATAAAACATTTAAATAAATTTAAATAACTTAGTCCGTATCACAGATTACTCCTGTCCGTATAGTAAAATGGTGCCATGCATATTTCGTATCACATTCCCTCAAAAAAAGGGTCGTTAATATTATTATTATAATTACAAACAAACGCCATGTATCAGTAGGTAAATTAAATCATGCTTTAATTTTAAAAACAGGCCTAAAATACTTACTAAATATCAAAAGTCGAAAAACTCCAAAATTAATCCAAGCTCACTGCATCTTATCACGAATAAAAAGCAGGAACTCCGGTTATCACCTATTTAACGAAAGCAGAACACATAAATAGGTATCACACAAAACAGGAAGCGAACCGTCAGGTATTCACCAAATCTACGAAAGTAGCCGTAAAACTTTCGAATTAAATCAACAAGAGTAGATCTAAACCGATGGTCAAATTCCCGTAGAAAAAATCGATGTAATTTGATTAAAACATTAGCGCAAAAACCGCAAAGCGCCGCTCCGTGCTACCGACTTGAATCCTAGTGAGATTTCTAAAAGCCTGTTTTAAATCGAGCGTACCGAACCTAGCAGGAACAGCAAAAACAATCGAGATTCGCTTCTTGAGACTCAGTTGGCCATGATTGGCTGCTAGCAGGAAGGGGATTCAAGGCCGCGCGACCAGGATACGATGTTGTCATGTCTTATGTCTTCAAGAATCGAGTGAGTAAATACTCTTTCTTTAGGTCTTTAATAGTACTTTTTGGCGATAAATAGGTAGGCGGTTGGTTCAGACATTTTTTATCACTTAAAAATATTTAATTCTGATTTTTTTTTAAATATATTAAAGCTATCTTCTTCTTCTGATGCCTCTCCGTTTCCGAATGTTGGCAGTCATCCCTGTAATGATAATTTTATTTGCTGCTGCTTTGAAGAGTCCTGGGCTAGATGTTTCCAACCAGGTCCTTAGTTCTTAAGCCAAGATATTCGCCTCTCTTACCCTGCACCTTTTCCTGCAGTACGCTTTTAGTAGCTTATATTTAGTTTCATTTCTTATGATGTGTCCTAAATATTATAATTTTCTTCTTTTTGTTGTGAACATATATGTTGTTTTTCTTTATTTAGCTTTAAGTATACTCTGGCGTTTGATATTTTGTCCATCCATGATATTTTAAGAATTCCTCTTGGCTTTAGGCAAAGTCCAAGACTGTACTCCGTACAATGAAATAAAGAATAGGCAATGTAGCATTGGAGGAGTCTGATATCTGATGTCTTCTTCTGATGCCTATCCGTTTCCGAACGTTAACAATCATTCTGGCAATGATAATTTTATTTGCTGCTGCTTTGAACAGTCCTGTGCTAGATATTTCAAACCAAGTCCTCCAGTTCTTAAGCCCTGACGCCTCTCTTACCCTACATCTTTTTTTGCTGTATACCTTTGCCAGCTTGTATTGAGTTTCATTTCTTATGATGTGATATGTCCTAAATATTCTAATTTTCTTCTTTTTATTGTAAATATATTTTCCTTTTTTTATTTAGTTTTTGCAATTCTCTGACCTTTAATATTTTGTCCATCCATGATATTTGAAGAATCCTTCTGCAAATCCACATCTCAAATGCTTCCAGTCTCTCAGCTGTAGCTTTAGGCAAAGTCCAAGACTGTATTCCGTACAATAAAATAAAGAAAATGTAATGTAGCAATGAAGGAGTCTGATTTTTTTTAACAGCTTTGACATTTGGATGAATGCCCTTTCTTTTATTTCCTGAGAATGGTCCCATTGCTCATTCAATACTGTGTTGAGGTATGTGTATGTTGGCCTTGATTCTACTACTTTCTCATAGATGGTGAATTATACCCCTTCAATCCTGTCTTTGCCGATTATCATGACTTTTCTTCTGTTTCTGTCAACTTCTAGACCACATTTTCTACTGATCTCCGCTACTTTATTCATTAAGAGTTATAGTCCTTGAGCACTGTCAACAAAAAAATGCCTGTATCATCGGCATAGCTGTAGTTGCTTACTCGCTCGACATTTAATAAGATTCCATATTCCATGCATTCTAAGGCGTCATAATAATTGTCTCTGAGTAGCAAGATTGAATATGAAGGGAGTCAAAATGCATCCTTGTCGTACTCCTCGGAAAATTTTCGCTTCTTCAGATCCAAATCAGTGCCTTCGATTCCACTGTCTGTCAGCACTTCCATCATTTTGTTATGTTGAACTGTATCAAATGCCTTTTGATAATCAATGAAACATGCAAATATATTACAATTCATATCCTGGAAACGTTGGAAAAGGACTTCTATACTGAATAGTGCATTTTAGGTAAGGTTATGAATTCTGATCTTAGTTATTCTATTGGTATTTTTTACTGTTGAAGATAATAGCAAATTCTTTCTTGAAATCTTCATCAACGACTTTGATGACCTCAGATTGAACTTAATCTGGCCTTTCCATCTTTTATTGATAGAATGACAGCTTCAACTTCGTCCAACACGAAATCCGAACCTGTTGTGGTGTCCCCTACTCGTTGTTCTGCTCTTTGATATTAGGAAGGTTCTTCCACATAGCTTTTCCACATAGTTTTGTGATCTATACCCGCACATATCTTTCTCTATTTTCTTCCTTCTCCTTTTTCGCATTAATTTTGGGATATCATCGGTCAGCCACGATTTATTTTTGCCGGTATCTGCTATTAGTATCTCCTTCTTTACAGTTTTTGTCACTTCGACTAAGTATTTTACTTATTTCATCTTGAATCCCTGAGCTGGTTTCTACATCAAGTATAGCGTTACTGAGCATATCTATGACTTTTATTCTGTATATTTTGTTGTGTTTTGTTTTTATTTTTTTAGTCACTGTACAGAGTGGCTCGAATTCGAGTCTATGTATTGGGAATTCAAAAACCGTAAGAGATACAGTGTTGGTCAAATTAGGGAAAATTGCGCATTTAGGTGCCTAACAATATGCCGCTTAGGAAGTTTTCAAATTCCAAGTATTTCCGTGGTATCCGGTTTGGAATCCGACGTTTCGTCTTCAAGGGGCCATCATCAACTTTCTTTTTTCAAATACGAACTTTAATTTTTTTATTGTTTTTCAGATGATATTGGCGTTATTAATATAAATTTATGGGTTTTTATTTTTTTTTCTTCATGTTTTTGCTATTTATTTTTAATTTTTTTTAATTATTTATTTTGCTTTGGGTTAAAAAATAGATGAACCTGTTTACTTAATTCTACTAAATTTTATTTTAATTAAAAATAAAGGTTTACATTTTTTACTTAACACAGAATCCAAAATAAAATATTTTTATAGAATACAATCATTTCAAAAGTGACAAACTATTTAAAATTACGCTGTTTTGTAACTATTCACATATGTCTTTGATTAACCATTATGTAACAATACCTTCTCCCACAGAAAGGCCTGGCGGCTTACGCATGATGTCATCAAATCTAGGCAAAAGTCTTTACAGGCGTATATTTAATTTAAAGCAGCCCATGAAGGGTATGACTTAAAGCTTAAACTTACGTCCTTTGGAAAACCGAACTTTAGGCCCATTTTTATAGTTTCCATTACTGCCTTTTTGAGGCATAATTACACTAAGTATCACCTACCTAAAAACTAACCGAAACCGAGAGAAACATACATTAAACACGAACAAAAACTTATAAAACTGTGCTGTAACAACAGATGGGTTTTAGGTATGGCAGGAACGTCAAACTGGTGAGAGGAGTTTGATTACGGGGAGTGACGCCCCCGCCATTCCGAGTTGCCATGGGATATGGCACATCAAATCCCATCGTCCTCCCCCAGGCTGGAGAACACCAAAGTACAAAGTCTGGGGCCGATCAATGACAGTTTGTGACAAGAGGGGCTGCATTGTATTGGCTGGCAGGAACGTCAAACTGGTGAGAGCAGTTTGATTACGGGGAGTGACGCCCCCACCATTCCGAGTTGCCACGGGATGTGGCCCATCAAATCCCATCGTCCTCCTCCAGGCTGGAGAACACCAAAGTACAAAGTCTGGAGCTGATCACTGGGGAGTGACCCAACAAACCCCATTTTTACCCCTGTCAGACTAGGGACCGCCAAAGGAATGAGTCTGAGCCCTAGGTGGTAGATGCCTAAGCCTACTCGCATCGTCCGGTGAAAGACCACCCCACCAGAATTGGGAAGCGCTAAGTGGTTTTCCCAAATCACGTTCCGTTTCCGCGCTGGTGGTCCCGGGTTCCACAGTAGGAATATATGGACATGATGGTGCTTCCAGGA
>JAEQML010063325.1:0-23251 GCA_016904865.1 Pissodes strobi
ACCTTTGATCACTGAATTATCTAAGAAAATTCAGTACTGACCAGAGCTTTATAAACTACATATTGTAATAAATACCGTAACATCTATGGAAGAGTCCTCGAGTCTGCTAAAAATGTATACTACACCAATAGACTCTCAATGGCGAACAATAAACAGAGGGAAAGTTGGTCAATTATTAATGACATTCGCAATCTCTCTACACATTACAGTCCTGAGCAAAAAATCTAACCCAAAACCTCATATCTAGCACTGATCCTCTGTTACCTTAGGAATGTTCCTCACACTGGCTCTATTGGTTTCTTCGAAACGAACAGACGGGAAGTGTTTGAGACCATTTCTGTGTTGAGGAACAGAAGGAGTAGTGGTGAGGATAAAATATCTGTTGAGGTCCTCCTGCGGCTACCTTATGTTACTCTTGATTCTCTTTCGGCTTCTATCAATGAGTCTTGGTTGTATGGTGTCATTCCAGTAAGTTTAATAAGTTCACTGGTGGTCCCTGTGTTTAAGGGTGGTGACTCTGGGAACCCCTTCAACTACAGACCTATCTCCTTACTTCCTACTCTATCTAAGGTCATTGAGAAACTCGTTAAGAGGCGGATGAGGAACTACCTTCAACTAAGAGACAATTTGGGTTTCAGACATGTAAAGGTACTCATAATGCCATCTACAGTTTCCTTGAGAGAGTCTATTTCGGGGTGAATCGGGGTGACATCTGCAGCGGTGTTCTGTGAACTGTCCAAGGCGTTTGATTGTGTGGATCATGGAAAACTTCTGTCGAAGCTCGAGAGATATGGGTTCCGTGGCGCGGCTCATTATTGGTTTCCATCTTACCTCGAGGCCCGGTACCCATCTGTTGTACATTCTGGCATGCGATATTTTACTTTAGGGATTGACACAGGGCTCGGTTTTGGGACCTATATTATTTTTGGTGTACATCAATGACTTTGTTAACCTGAATATATCTGGTAAATTCACACTTTTTGCTGACGACACTTCCATACTGTGGCAGAATAGGGAGGTTTTGGGGCTAAAGGCCATAATAACAACGGACTCATCAAAGAATGGTTTAACTCGAACCGCCACTGCCTAAACCTAAGTAAAACCCACATCGTTGGGTTAAAGTGTGATATAGCAGGTTTGCTGATGGATGGGGACCTCCTACCCAGCACACTCATCACTAAATTCCTGGGAATGCAAATAGATGGCGAGCTACGTTTTGAAGACCACATGGTGTCTCTCAGTAGAAAGCTGTCGTTGGTTTTTTTTTTACTATGAAGGTGATTAGAGAAAAGCTGGGCCTTCCCTCTGTGTGAGTCGCACCTTCGATATGGGTTACCATTCTGGGGTAACGCTGGCCTGTGTCTCTTAAGCATCATCTTTATCCTCCAAAAAAAGGCAGTACGATCTATACAGAACATAAATTGAAGAGAAACCTGTAGAGCGCACTTCATGGCTCAGAGCATTATAACTCTGACATATATTTTTATACTAAATGAAAAACTTTTGTATTCCGTGCAAACATTTTAATCCAAAAGGACGTCTAATCAGCGTAACAGAGCGCTTTCGGCCTTAGCTACCATCAGTGTTACTTGTCAGTTGGAACAAAAGATATCCACAAGAGGCACAAACAACATCAAAACGACAACGGTCAACTTGATCATCAAAGCGTGGTTTCCACGTCTGGCTTTAATTTGTTAAATGTTTAAATTATGTGAACCTTTCTTATAATGTAGAGTGTTTTTTAAATTTTGATGTGACCGTTGTCGTTTTGATGTTGTTTGTGCCTCTTGTGGATATCTTTTGTTCCAACTGACAAGTAACACTGATGATGGCTAAGGCCGAAAGCGCTCTGTTACGCTGATTAGACGTCCTTTTGGATTAAAATTTTTGCATGGAATACAAAAGTTTTTCATTTAGTACATTTCGTACATGCACACAGCCTTCACTCTTCATTTAATATATTTTTATATTGGAGACAGCAACACACATCTTTAAAAATCGTGTTGAACTTCAAGGCCCCCCTTCCTTGCATAATACCCGTCAGGCCTTGAGTTTGCTCCTGCCACTTCCAAAAACTACCCTGGTCAAAAAATCGCTAATTTATGAGGGTCGGAAATTATATAATCACTTACCGGCAGATTTAAGAACTGTTAACTAGTTAAAGACTTTTCGGCGCTTGCCTAAAAAACTGCTTTTGAGAAATGTGTTTTGATTGCCTTAGAATAGTTTTTAATTTCTTTTACTGTGTAACTTTTGTTTTTTCTTCTTTTATTTATGTATGTTTGTGCAATTTTAACCTAATTATTGACGTGAGTCTTACTTTTTAGTTATTAGAAACATTCTTTAATTTATTGTTACCTGTAGGGTTTTTAGATAAGATTTTATGAGTTTTAAACCCAATTTTAAATCAATGTTGGGTGGTGCACAATACAATAGTGCAATTTTAATTTGATATGATGAATAGACAGTGGAGGAATACTTTAATGAAAAATTTTGTTTCTGATTTATTGGCTAACCTGATTGTGTGTTTATTTGTTTTAGATATGTAACTTTACTTTGTTGACATATGTCCCTGTTTATGACGTGTAACTTTAATTAGCCCTAAGTTCCCAATTTCTTTATACTATTTGACATGCTTTGTTAACAGAAATTTGATTTCTTCGATAATAAAGTACTTTATGATTTGATTTATAACACCATGTAAAACCCAATGTTTTTTGAATTATAACTTGTATCCAGCTATGTCAAGATTTGAGATGGTAACAATGGTTGATCTTCGTGATGTAGTCAGGAATTTCAACAAAGTGTCTATATATGAAACACTTAATAGTGAATTTTGGAAGTAAATAGTTATGTAATATTAAATCTTGTGAACTCTTCCCTCAGCTCGGGTCGAATCAATAACACCTCTACAAAAGGACCAAGTGCTTACAAAATTTGAGCTCGTGACGTATCGCATTTGGGCCATTGGTATTTGGTGCGAAGATGTAGACGGGACGCTTTCGGGTGGAAGGGTAAGGTAATCGAAATCCAGGTGTAAGTGCATGCAACGTTGCTGGACTACTACGATAATAGTGAATATCAGGATGCCCGTATATAAAGAATGTATCTCTTACATTACAATTTCTCCAATATTGTAAAAAACACATTTCGATAAGGTGTTCTTTCCTCTTTCTATAATGTGGTATTTTGTGATTTATTTATTTAATTATCTAATACTATAATAATAATAAGAACAAGTAAATAAGTACCTACTTTTTAAATTTCGTGCATTATTGCTAACCATCTCTCTAAATACATACATACGTTAATATGTATTAGATATATTATTCAAAATATGTATCTATATCTATAAAATATACACAGACACGTTGCTTTTACATACCTACATATTTAAAATCATACGCGCCAATTATTATTGAAGCCCCTGTAATTTCCCTATACAACCGGCAACAGCGCAGAAAACAAACGAGATCACTTTGCGATTCTGCCGGTCGCAAATGGGTTCTTAAATCGGCATTTAGTGTTATCATGTTGCATTTTTGTAAATTCGGAAGTCTTTTTGTGCTTTTGGGTGTGTGAAAGTTGTACCTAATATTTGGTTGTATATTTAGGTATACAATTTACATCGTTAGGCGTATTTTTAAATACGTAAAACTATATATCTCGGAAACACCTGTTGCTTGGCGGCAACTTGACAGTTTGTGTTCTTTTTCATTGTGTAGTAGGTCATATTTATAACTTTTTGTCGTGTTTAATTATATATATTTTTTATATTTATTAGTAATTATATTTTAATAAATAACCAGTCTGCCTTTCGTGAAAAACATTCATGTGAATTAAGACTGATATTGATAATAATAAATATGTTGTGGGTGTGTTTCTCGATCTCAAGTGTGCTTTTGACACAATCGACATATGTTTTATTACACAAATTGCAAACTTATGGAATTACGGGTGCGGTGTTAAGTTGGTTTAAGGATTATCTGCAGGGAAGAAGGCAAAGGGTACGATTTAATAATTATTCATTATCGGGGGAGGCGGATTGTGAGATAGGGGTGCCGCAGGGATCTATTTTAGGACCGCTTCTCTTTATCCTTTATCTCAATGATATTGAGCTTTTTGTTAAATGTGATTTGCGGATGACACTTTCTTGGCAAGCTAAGACTAAAGGCATGATTTTTACAACCAAATATCGGTTTCAAACTACTGCCCAATCAGCAAATATTAACCTACAGGTTGACAACGAGGTTGTTGAAATTGTGCCATATGTTAAGTATTTGGTTTTTGAGTTTTGGGGAGTTCCAGGGCCTTTTTTACCATTAGGCCCGGGCCTAGGGCCTCATGGCAAGTGAGGCCCGACATGTGCAACATAAAAAAAAACTACATAGTTATAATTTTTTTTAAATATACATTTCTCATGTGAGGCAGAAAATATAGGTAGTACATTTTTATTTTTATTCTTAATTATTCTTATTCAGTTTTAAAGAGACGTTTGGACTGTTTATCATCATTTTGTACCCGTGTATGAAATCGTTTACCCTAGAAGGTAAAATTAAGGTAAGTTATATAGGTATATACCTTCTAATAGATTTTTTTAGTAATTTGTTTTTTATTGTCTTGAAGTTTAAAGTAAATTAATAGAAAACATTTTTATTTTATTTTTAATTTCAGATTAATAAGTAGATACGAGTTACGACTATAAAAGTGGTAGTGAGAAGCGGAAGAATAAAAAATTAAGGGAAAATGAAAAAAAAAAGCAGAAAAATGCAATGTCGATATATCTTCTGACGGCGCAAGAAAACCATCATATGTTCAGTGTATGAAGAAGTAAATCCAACCAGTAATAATCTTACAAGGTTGATCGAAAAACAAAGACACTGACGCTGGTGACATCAGTACTTCAGAAATCGACAATGCAACCAATAAGAACTTTACTTCTCAAGAAGGCGAAGAGCCATTTCTCCTTGGTCTAGCAGACTGGCAGAAGAATATAAGCTTAGATTTCCAGGAACATTTTATTAAAAACATACAAGGACAAAATATAGACAAAATAAGTGGGTGTGGGAAACAATATCACGGTAAAAAAAACAGGCAATTACAAAGTTCAGAATTTTACAAAGTAAAAGTAAATGACGAAAAGTCCTCCGTGAGTGGTTAGTGTTTAGTCCCAAACCTGGCTATGTTTACTCCTATGTATGTATTTTTTTTTTTCGAAGAAAGATGTTAACGTTAGCCTCAGTGTATTTCTGTTAATTTAAATATTATTTTATTTTTACTAATTTATGTTTTGGTTCAATAAAACCTTTTTTTATCTTATTTCGTGTTTCTTTTCTGGTTTTTCCAAAATCTATTATTTTTGTATAAAAATGAATGGAAATTTAAAAATACTGGAAAACTTAATTCAAATCTGAATAAAAAACTACATTATAAATAATATTTTTAGTTCGAAATTAAAACAAAAAAAAACAAATGGGAGCCGAAATCATATTGGGGCCCGAAAAATTGCCAAGGCCTAGGGCTCAACTCTTTGCAAAATGGGCCCTGGGGAGTTCTTTGAGTTCATTCAGAAAAAGGTCGCAAAAAAACTATTTCTTTAGTAGAATTTCAAGTAGTTTATCTTTCCAAACAAGAATCACTGTTATTCAGCCTCACTTTGATTTTTGTGCTTCAATATTATACATGTTGAATATGAATCAAATACAAGGGCTTCAAAGGCTTCAAAACCGTGGTATGAGAGTAATCCTAAGAACTAATCGTTTTACTCTCAAACATAGTTGAAATTTTGAATTGGTTTCCGGTCCAAAAGCAAATTTACTTTTTAACTATGGTCTTTATATATAAAATTATTAATCACCTGGCACCTCAGCAGTGGCGTAGCTACCGGGTGGGCCTGGGGGACAAGGCCCCACGGCGCCAAGAGAAATTAGGCGCCTCGCCGCTCCGAATTTATAAATATGCTAATGCTAACAATGCTCATGAGCTTAACTGAGTTTTTAAATTAATTACATATAATACAATCAAAGATCAAAGACCAAAATATGTATTAAACTTTTTATCCAACCAATACATTTTGTGTCACGGTATTTATTATTTACTCTATAGTTCAAGTCGGAAATAATAGTCAGTGACTCATTTTTAGTTTTAAGGCGCGCCTCGAGGGGTAAGGGAAGAGAGAAGGAAATTCCAGCGGCGGATACAATTCCTTTGTAAATTAATATGTTATAATAACTATATAATGGAATAGTAATAAGTAAACTTAGGCAAATATCTACTTAAAGAAAATAAAGTTTATGCACATAAATATGCATGATTTTAGTCTAAAATATGCAAAAAAACGTATATTTAAAATTATTCCTAAATCTAGTAATAAGCAACAAAATTGTACTACAAACAAATAGTAAAACATTCATTAAGGCTAGGAAATAAAGAGTCATGGATGATGAGGGGTTTTTCTTATCATAAAATACCATATTGAAAGTTGCATCGAAAGTTTACATCAAACATCAATAAAACTTTAAGTTTACTACTCGTTATCGGAGGTTTGATCAGAATTTGATTCAGAATCATTACTATCACTACTTTCGGAACCGACATTGATAATAAGAGGTTCAACTCTAACTTCGACCGTAGTATCCAAATCCCACATTTTTTGTTGAATTGAAAATGATGAATAAAAAACGCAAAAATGCGATTTGCGTTGAAATTCATTTAGTTTCCAAAAGCAGAGTTTAATAGTTATATAATTAAAGAAATGCATTTTTAGCAATAATATTAAACATTATCATAATTAAAGCAAAAATAAATAAATAAATTAAGCGACTCTGCTAGTACTCGAGACTAATGTGTAAACATATCCTATAACGACATCGGTTGTAAAAAAATGACAGCAGCAAGTTATGTTCCCAAGCGGTAACCCATCCAAGTACTAATCACGCCCGACGTTGCTTAACTTCTCGCTTCGCTCGCTACGGAGGCTCAAGGAAAGGAAACTAACCAGGTGCTAACCCAAACTAACCCAAGACATACCCAAAATCAAGGAAAAAACTGTTTAGAAACATAATCTTAAAAAGAATAATAAAAACCAACGGGGTTTGAACCTGAGCCGTCCAGGTGAGACCCAGTTGTCTACACATCTACACCAAGATACCTCTTGACAGAAATCGTTTGCATCACGAAGACATATTGTAATACGAGATGGATCGACCAATAGGAGAGGTCGATTTTTACATAGGGCACTCTTTGTGTAAAGGATCTTAAAAAGCTTTTCAACGTGCTATGGTCCTTACCTGTACATTTTAGCATCTTCATAGAATAAAAACAAAAACATTCGCATTTATAATATTAGTTAGGATTCTTTAATAATACGCACTGGCAGCTTCGGAGCGGATTAATTCACTGCACAAATTCGACGCGAAAATCTAATGCCACCAGGAATAACATCAACATATGAACACAGCATATTTACCTTATAATCTTGGGCCGACATCCTTTGATTTGGGACAATCAATAACCAGCTTTTCTAAATATTACTGCTTTAAACGTCTGGGCATCTGAATAATACTTTTGACAGTTCGTATAATTTAAAATAATATTATGCTTTTTTATCGTCCAAAATCCGTTTGAAGCGATTTTAAATGGCAAAATTGTATATAGTACTGTCCTAGCGGCTAGAGTCGGTTTACACATTTACTTTCCATTTGCCGAGATTTACCCTCATGCTCATGTAAGATGTTTACACATCAAAAATGTGCAGATATGAAAACCGAAAAAATTACCCTTCACTTTTAGATAGGAAAATCTATTAATATAATATAATTATAGTCAAAAGCGATCTTATCGTGCGGGTCCAAAGGTCACAATTTTCAGTAAAAACTTCATTTGTGGCAGATTTTGCGTGTAAGATCTGTCAAAGTAATGACATTTAATGAAAAATAATAATAAATAAATAAATAAATAAATAATAAATAAAAATGTGACCTTTGGACCCGCACGATAAGACCGCTTTTGACTATAGCCATAACGTTACTGTAATATTTTTAACCTGTTCTGATTCTGTTTAGCCTGTTTTGGCTATTTCTAGTCACTTTTGGTTAGTCGTTCAAAAAACATTCCGTTAGTTCCAACTTATTGATGTGTAAACATCTTACGCGGCAGTATGAGGGCAAATCTCGGCAAATGGGACGAAAATGTGTAAACCGATTCTAGCCGCTAGGGCGGTATTATCTCCAATTTGCTATTTAAAATAATTTTAAATGGGTTTTAGATGATAAAAAAGCATATTTTAAATTAAACGAACAGTCAAAATTATTATTTATTAATTATTATATTCGCAGTGTATTTGGATCCATAGCACAGCTTATTTTTAATGGACGGTTTAATTTAAAATGAATTTTCGCTTCAAAATCCACGACAAATTCGTCAGAAGCCACGGCTATCGTCCTAAAAAGTCCGAATTTACAAGTTTTTATATAATTTTGTCATATAAAATCGTTTTTAAACGGATTTCAGATGATAAAAGAGCATATTATTATTTTAAATTAAACGAACTGTCAAAAGTATTATTCAGATGCCCAGACGTTTAAAACAATATTGAGTCATAGGCCTCTTCTAAAATTTGCAAAATTTGGTTATTGACTTTCCCAAATCTAAGGATGCCGGCCTACGATTACTAGGTAAATAAGCTGTGTCCATATATTGATGTTATTCCTGATGGCATTAGATTATCGTGTCGAATTTGTGCAGTGAATTAATCCACTCCGAAGCTGCCAGTAAGTATTATAAAATAATCCTAACTAATATTACAGATGCGAATGTGTTTGTTTGTTTGTTTCTTAAGCTTTCACGCATAAACTGTTCCGATCATGAAATTTTGTACAAATATTCTCAAGAGTATGGTAAAGAACATAGGACACTTTTAGCTTTTATCCGAGGCTTCGTTCGCGTTGATTTTTTATTATTTTAAACTTGGTTATTAAACCTAATTTTTATTCTATGACCAAGGTAAAACGCCGCACTTCCGTTTTGGAGTTGGTGGTGTTCGGGCGTAGGAAGGAAGTATGGTTTTTTAACCTGACTTCGCACGGGAAGTGCACGTGATTCACGGCTAAAAGCGTTGGGGGCCCCATCGGTTCGAAAAGGGAAGTCGTGGCCGGTTGGGACAGCGTTTAGAGTGGGTCGCTTAATGTAAGGTCGATTCCTACGAAGATTCTTCCAAATTCCTGCACGTGATCACGTGATCTGAAGGAGATCGGGGCATAGGCCCTGCGGAGATGGGAAGTCTCTCTGACAGCAACTGGTTATATCTGCATTGTGTGAAGCCCCTTTGCATAAGACACTAGCTGTGCAGTTCATTAGCCAGAAACAATTCTGTGCATTTCATAGTTTATAGCCAGAAGAAATACCCATTCACGCCGGTATCCAGGCCGGGAGGGACCGGATGTCCCTGTGGGACCATTTCTGTCTGTGCAATTTAATAGCTTATATTTGTGCAAAGCTCGGGAATTTCCAGGGGCACAGGCCCGACTTATTGGAGGTCCCCTCAAATCGTACTGGCGAATTGCCTTGCAACAAAGCCAAACCCTTGTTGGGGTGAGACCCTGGCAAGGTGAACAAGAACAAGGTAAAACGCAACAATGGCCATAGCATGTTAAAAATGCCAGTTCTCGTCCGATCACGAAGTTAAGTAACGTCGGGCGGGGTTAGTACTTGGATGGGTGACCGCTCGGGAACACAACGTGCTGCTGTCGTTTTTTTACAACCTATGTCGTTAGAGGCTATATTTACACATCAGTGTCTCGACTACTACCAGACTCGCTCAATTTTTTTTAGTCATTTGAACTGACTCCGATACGTTATAATCAAATTGATTTTTTTTGGTTAGTTTTGGTTAGCTGCAAAAATTCGGTTCGTTTTGATTAGTTTTAACTTACTTTAATTTTTGCAATCTATTCCGATACGGTTTAGCCCGTTTTGGTGCTTTTGGTTACTTGTGATTAGTTTTGGTTAGTCATTCAATCAGCTTTCGGTTAGCTTTAGTTAGTTTTAAATTATTTTAGTAATTTGAACCGGTTCCGATACGTTATGGTTAATTTTAGTTAGTCGGCAAAATTCGGTTAAATCAAGTTCGTTTCACCTTTTAAGCTTAATATTTTTAATCTGTTCTGATGTGTTTTAGCCCATTTTGGTGCTTTTGGTTACTTTTGGTTAGTCGTTCACTTTCGGCTAATTTCAGTTAGTTTTAATTTATTTTAGTTATTTGAACCGGGTCCAAAACGTTATAACCAATTTTAGTGTTTTTGGTTAGTCACCAAAATAAGGTTAATTTGAATAAGTTTAATATTACTTCAATATTTTTCATTTTTTCGATACGTTTTATCCCGTTTTGGTGCTTTTAGTTACTTTTGGTTGGTTATTCAATCAATTTTCGGTTACCTTCAGTAAGTCCCAATTTATTTGAGCCATTTGAACCGGTTCCGATACGTTAAAACAATTTAAACGTTTTTGGTTAATAATGTAGGTCGTCGCAAAAATTCGGTTAATTTGGGTTAGTTACTTATTTTATTCTTAATTTGTTCCGATACGTCTTAGTCCATTTTGGTTACTCTTGATTAGTTTTGGTTCAACATCTTTTGGTTAAGTTTAGTTAGTTTTAGTTTATTTTAGTCATTTGAACTGGATTCGATACGTCATATCCAATTTTGATATTTTTGATTAACTTTAATTAGTCGCCAAAATTCGGTTAATTGTTAGTTTCAACTTGTTTTAGCCTCTTTTGATGCCTTTGGTTACTTTTGGTCCATTTTGGTTAGTCGTTTAATCAACCTTCGGTTAATTTCAGTTAATTTTAATTTATTTTAATTATTTGGACCAGTTCCGTTACACTATAACCAATTTTAAGGTTTTTGGTTAGTCACCAAAATTCGGTTAATTTAAGTTAGTTTTTACTTAGTTCAATATTTTAAATCTATTTCGATGCGTTTTAGCCCGTTTTGATGCTTTTAGTTACCTACTATTGGTTAGTCGTTCAGTCAAGTCTGAGTAAAGTTCAGTTAGTTTTAATATATCTTAGCCACTTGAACCGGTTCCGGTACGTTATAAGCAATTTTAATGCTTTGGTTAGTTTTAGTTAGTCGCCAAAATTCGGTTAATTTGGGTTTTAACTTACTTCAATATTTTTAATCTATTTCGATATGTTTTACCCGTTTTGGTGCTCTTAGTTACTTTTGGTTAGTTTTGATTAGACATTCAATCACCTTTCGGTATCATAAGCAATTATAATGCTTTTGGTTAGTTTTGGTTAGTCACCTAAATTCGGTTAATTTGGGTAAGTTTTAACTACTTCAATCTTTTTAATCTATTTCGATATGTTTAAGCCCGTTTTGGTGCTTTTAGTTATTTTTGGATATTATCAATCGTTTTTCGGTTACTTCCAATTAGTTCCAATTTATTTTAGTAATTTGAACCGGTTCCGATACGTTATAAGCAATTTTAATGTTTTTGGTTAGTTTTGGTTAGTCACTAAAATTCGGTTAATTTGGGTTAGTTTTAACTTACTTCAATATTTTAAATCTATTTCGATACGTTTTAGCCCGTTTTGGTGTTTTTCGTTAGTTTTGGATAATCGTTCAATACACTTTCGGTTAGTTTCAGTTAGTTCCAATTTATTTTAGTAATTAGAACTGATTCCGATACGGTACAATCAATTTAAGTTTAAATAAACAAGCTAACACGATCTCTCACGGGTACGACGTCATGAATGTGGCAAATGTAGCATGCATTTTTTCACGATCTGAGGCCCTATTTAGGAAAACAGAAACATTTTCAATGTTAAAACAAAACGATAACCTAAACCCGCAAGCGCGACTATGCAACAGATATCTCACAGGGTACATGCTCGTTTACTGTTGCAACGTTGCGACCTCCGCCCGACGGTCGTAAAATATCAGTACATTAACGACCGTCGATCGCGAACCTCTGTTAAAGTACAGCTGCTTCAAATGCTCCGCGTAACGCGCGTATGCGGGCCACCGTGAATTTGGCAGCAGTGCACGTTTTGTGCCGGAACTCTGTATCCGCATTTACAATAAGCGGCATTTTGCGAGCATTTCATACCAGATTTATTGTTAAATATTAAATATTACTTTAAGCCGCTCACGTTGGTCTGTTTTCGAACGAGTGACTGACGTCACTGACTATTATTTCCGTCTCAAGGTATACGTGGAGTGAAAAAGAAATATCCCGGCGCGGCGGCATTTGGTACATGCAAAATTGTAAAAGTGAAAACTTTAACAAGCGCAGTCATCGTTTCTCAGAATTTCGATCTGAGCCTTCGTTGCAGAAATAAGGGCGAAAAACGGTTTTTCTCCCAAAATCCTTCCTTAAATTAAAGCCCCGGTCCCCCCGTATGGTCTAAGGTGCCCCCCATGGGGCACACCTACCATAAAAATTTCAACTACATACCTCTTCCCGTTCTCATGATATTAATTATTTAATTTTCCTTCTCCCCCCTCCCCTGGCCAAACGGAGGGGGGGGGGGGGGGCGAGGTTCCGTTTACGTCTAGGAACTTCTTTTTACCACGGCTAGCTACATCCCCTGAAAATTTCAGCCCTCTACCTATACGAGAACATGCCATACATATCCAAGCGTGACGCGTGACAGCTTTACTGAATTCACTGTCCAGGAAAAAATGCAAAACGCGCCTAAAGAAGTTTCCACTTCAAAAATTCCGATAATCTCGGTCGTAAAAAAGTATGAGTTTTTTGGAGTTTCTTAACTATGTTGGGGTTTGGAACCTTCGGCAACATGCACTAAAACGGAGTTTTATCCACAATACCGAAACAGAATTATTGCACTCGACGCGCGTTTCGCTAACCATGTTAGCATCATCAGGAGATGATTAAAACTAAATTTAAAACTCTACCTAGCTCGCTTTTATACTAAATGTTTGCTTAATCAAGCGGAACCAAAGGGACCAATCCTGGAATCCCACTAGTCACGCTCGATCAACCAATACAATGGACTATACGGAATAGGCCCTCTATCTCTATTTAAACTATTCTTACATTTAATAATTTCCATACTTTCATATGCGTCTAATAATCTCCTATCAGTTATATTATGAATTGATTTTAAATTTTTAATTGTTATTCTATGATTATTATCAAAAGCATGCTCGGCAACACTTGATTTTTCTGTTCTACCATACTTTAAATGAGCTATGTGTTCCCTGAATCTCGTGTGTATAGATCTTCTAGTTTGCCCAACATACTTTTGGTTACAATCCATGCATCCAATTTCATATATTCCACTTCTTTCTAATATTTCAATTTTGTCCTTTGGACCTCCTAATAATTTCTTAATGTTGAACTGAGTTTGGTATATTAATTTTAAACCTACTTCCTTAAAGACTTTTTGAAGTCCTCTAGTATACTGGGGATTATATGGTATCGAGACATATTTTGTATTGTCATCCTGATTGACGAAAGAAGTGGAATCACAAATGCCTATTAATTAGTCTATTTATAAAGTTAGTATTGAAACCATTAACTTTCGCTATACTCTTAACTGTCTCCTTTCCATTATTAAATCTTTCTCTGCTGAGAGGAAAGTTAACCATAGGGTGTACCAAAAAATGAAATCTGGCCATTTTGTGTTGGTCGCAGTGGAAGGAGTCATTAGGAATATATCGGTTAGTGGCAGTACTTTTTCTATAAATATCAAATTCTAGTGTGTTATTATCATTCCTAATTACTAAAGTATCCAAAAATGGAAGTTTGCCATTGTTCTCGACTTCATAAGTAAATTTAATGGTGGGGAAACGGTTGTTTAGGTTGGTTACAAAATCTTCGATATTAGCGGTTTTTGTGTCGAAAATCGCGAAAATGTCATCCACATACCTGTACCATACCCTTGGAAAATATTCGAACTCTTGACTGATTTCATTTTCAAATTTACTCATGAAAAGGTTAGCTAAGAACGGCGATAAACAGTTGCCCATTGCCGTGCCTTCAAGTTGTTGGTAATAGTTATTTTTATATTGAAAATAATTTTGATCCATGCAAAGTTTGGTTAAAGTTCAATATTCTTGTTTGATTTCGGTATCGAAACTGTTCATCTACATGGTACAATGCAGATTTTTAGTTTAGTAGTAGTAGTAGTAGTAAGGGTGGGGGGGCCGAAGCCCGGTAAGTAGGCCTATAAGTCCCTTTTCACCATCCCCGATCCGCCCTCCCCTACCTGGCTACTTCCAACACCCGGCCCGCACTGAAACGGCCCGTCACCTTGATAAAGGTGAGGACGTCCTCCCAGTCCAGATCCTTTAGATCTTCCCGAGCAAGTGTTGGTGCTCCCAGTATCTTCCTCCTTAGGCGACTCCACCTATCACAAATTCCTATATAGTGGTATGAGGACTCCTCCCCTGTCCCGCAGTTCAGGCAGAGTGGGCTGTCCCTCACGCCGATAAGGTGCAGATGTCTGTTTAGGCTTCCATGCCCAGTCAGAATACCTACCAAGTTCCTGATGTCCTCTCGGCTCTTTTTTAGCAGTCGCCTTGCTTTGGATCCGTCAGGATTTGGAATCATTTCCTTGGCTTGTCTGCATCCTTCTTTTCCTCTCCAATTGTGTTTTGTCTTGCTCCAGGCCCAGTTATTTAGTTCCTGAGAGATTTGCCTTTTACTTAAGCCCAAACCAGGTTCTGGACCGACGAGGTGGCTCGTTGAGCCTTGTCTTGCCAATTCATCGGCCCGTTCGTTGCCCTCGATGCCACTGTGCCCTGGAACCCATCTGAGTCTTACTTCCTTGTGCACAGCCAATCTGTCTAGGGCGTCTCTACATTCCTGAACTAGCTTACAGCTTGCCCTGGGTTTTTGGATCGCCCTGAGAGCGGCTTGACTGTCCGAGTAAATATATATACTCTCTACACCTTCTGTTACTTCCGCCTTGGTTGCTACTTCCAAAATAGCAAACACCTCCGCCTGGAAAACAGTGGCATATCTCCCCAGCGAAGTGCTTTCTCCTGATTTAGTGTTGTCTAGGTATACACCGGCTCCGGATGACTGTGTATTAGCCATCCATGAGCCGTCAGTGTACCATGCGTGTGCGCCGCTCGGCGTACGTACCTGGCCTGACAGCCACTCTTCCCTTGATGGAAATTCCACTTGGAAATTCCTTCTCAGTCTTAATCTGCCATCTGGAATATTGCCTTTGGTCGCAATGATGGGTAGATCCCTACTCATTTTGGCGGCAATAGTCGTATGGCCTTTCCCTGTGTAGTCCGTTCGCCATAGGCCACTGTCGATCATCCTTTTGTGAGCCGCCATTGCCTCTCTCTCAATCCAGATCGGGAGGTCCGGCAGCCCCAGGATGATGTTCAGTGCTGCTCCGGGAGTTGTTCTCAATGCTCCGGTAATACCCAAACAAGCCAGCCTTTGCAGTCTGGCCAGTTTCTGGGCATTAGTGGCTCTGGTCACCGCTGGCCACCAGACCACGGATCCGTAGGAAATCCTCGGTCTTATCACAGCAGTGTACAGCCACTGGAGGATGTAAGGTTTTAAACCTCACTTCCTACCTACCGTTCTCCTTAGTTGCCACATAATCGCGGTTGTCTTATTCACCACCTGTTCAACGTGTGCCTTCCACGTCAATTTACTGTCTAAAATAACTCCCAAATATTTGACTTGTTGACTTAGGCTCAGTCTCGTCTGGTAGAGTATGGGATGTATAAAACCTGTTAGATTTCGTTTCCTTGTGAAGAGAATGAGTTCGGTCTTCCCTGGGTTTACTGAGAGACCATTCTCCTCACACCAACCTTGAACTATCCGACACGCCACCTGCATACGCTCGCAGACCGTTCTCACGAACTTGCCCGTGATCATTACTAGCCCGTCGTCAGCATATGCCTGTGCGTAGAATCCCTCAAGATTTAACCTTCTCAGGAGGCTGACCATCACCAGGCACCACAAATGTGGCGAGAGGCAGCTGCCTTGTGGGCAACCCCCTCTTACCCCGGCCTCGACGCGAACTTCTCCCAGCGTGGCGCTGATCTTTCGGTCTTCCAGTGCCGTTTTTACCCACTTGACCAAATGAACTGGTGTTCTCCTGGCCTGGAGGGCTTGACAGATAGTTTTCGTTTTAGCCTTATCAAAAGCTCCTTCTACGTCAAAGAAGAGCGCTAGCGCCATTTCTTTGTTTTCTATTGCCTTTTCAGCCCTTCTAACTACAGAATGGAGAGCCGTTTCAGTCGACTTCCCCCTTCTGTAGGCGTGCTGATTATCATGTAGCGGAGAATCAGTTAAGATCTCTTCCATGATGAACCTGTCAATCATTTTTTCCATTGTCTTCATTAAAAATGAAGTTAGACTTATAGGCCTAAAGGACTTGGGATGGGAATAGTCTCTCTTCCCTGCCTTGGGGATGAAGACGACATCCGCTGCTCTCCAAGCTTGTGGAACGTACCCTAGTGCTACGCTGGCCTCGAATACTCTCTTTAAGTAAGGGAGTAACGTGTCAAGGCCCGCCTGCAGCATCATGGGTATAATTCCATCCGGCCCTCCTGCCTTATATGGACTGAACTCCCCCACTGCCCAGGTTATGGATTCCTCAGTCACCACACTGCGGGCAAGGTTCCAGTCCATCTCTGGCTCTGGTTCCTCGTCCCAGTTGGTAGTCTGTACCTCTCCGGGGAAGTGGGTTTTTAGAAGAAGCTCTATCGCTTCCTCTCTGTTCGCCGTCCATTGTTCGCCTGTTTTCAGAGAGCCAATCTCTTTTTGTCTTTCCGAGCCCAGCAGCTTAAGCAGACGCGCTGAGTCCGAGAGAGACTCCATCTCTCCACAGAATTTCCTCCAGCTGTCTCTTTTGCTGCGTCGGACCTCGATTTTAAATTTCCTTCTGGCTTCCAGATACACATCCCAGAGCTCCTGCCGCCCTTCCCTGAAAGCGTGGCGGTGTGATCTTCTCACGTCTTTTTTAAGACGGTCCAGAGAATCACTCCACCAAGGCAGCCTCTTGGCGCTCGCTTTCTTAAGTGGGCACGCTTGTTCATAGGAGTCGACGATTACACTGTTTAGCTTTACCACCTCAATTTCTAGTTCTTGTTTTGATGAAATAGCCTGCCCTAAAGTTCCCATGGACATTACCAGACTTTCCCTAAATTTGTTCCAGTCTGTTGCCCTCGGAATTCTTTTCAGTGGCTTCTCCATCTTATCCGATTTAATTTCGAATCGGATCATTCTATGATCGGACATAGTTATGTCCCTACTTACCCTCCAATTGGCTACCTTTTCCGCAAATGCTCGAGTTACCACTGTAATATCGATAACCTCCTGACGAAGCCGATTCACAAAAGTTGGTTCCGCATTTACGTTAGCTACTTCAAGGTTTTCCGATACGAAATACTCTAATAGAGCCGTACCTCTCGCGTTAGTGTTAGTGCTCCCCCAAACGATATTATGCGCGTTTGCATTACACCCCACGATTAGTGGAAAACCCTTGTCTTTACTGTATTCTATTAACCTTATTAATTCTTCCGTTGGGGGAAGTTGCGCGTTATCGTACGGAAGATATAAACTACTAATTAATAACTTATGTTTTGTGCCACTCACCATGTATTCCAGCAGGATCACCGTAATGTCCCTGGAGCTTAGTTGTGGTAACAGAGTTCCCTGCAGCTCCCTGGACATCACGATACATGTCCTCGGCCTCTCTACTCCTTCACACCCGGCCAAGATGGTAAAGCCGGGGGTCCCAAGTCCCCTTATGTTTTCCCTAAAAAAGTAAGGTTCTTGTATTAGTACAATCTCTCCAGATTGTCCAGCCATGATGCTTGCCAATTCAGCACTAGCATCTCGGCTATGCTGGAGATTTATTTGACTTACCCTTAATTGCGCCATGGGGGACACCATGGATAGGGGTAGCCACCTTACTTGGCTATTGCCTGCTTCCTGGTGGTTTGGAAGTCTCGGCTGAAGTGCCCCGCCCGGTGGGTGCTCTCCGAATGGTTACCCTGTAAACTCGCACAGCGACCAATTCGAAGAAGACAATCCACCCGGCCAGCTCTAGTCCAGCCACGACCTCCCTGCTCACCAGGAAGTGAAGGCGCCAACTGCTTGGTTGTCCTTCGGTCTTCAGATGCTGCCACTCCGGAACACTCAAGGTGGTGTTCTGGATGGATAGCATCTCGGTGACATACTCTATTTTCGGCTGCTCTAGTGTCTTCAAGGTGAAGACAAGATTTTTAGTTTACGTTTAAATTTAAATATGTATGTATCTGCTGGTTGGTTGCCGATTTCGTCCAGGATCTTCTGTTTACCCTGGCTACATCCCCTGAAAATTTCAGCCTTCTACCTATACGGGACCATGCCATACATATACGAGCTTGATGGCTCCGAGCGTGACGCGTGACGGTTTTACTGAATTCAATACCGAGGAAAAAACTCAAAACGCGCCTAAAGAAGTTTTCACTTCAAAAATATACGTTTAATATTATGATGTATTAGTTTTTGACTAATTTGCGTATTACACAATATATAGGTTTGTTTTAGGCGCCAGCAGATAGGTTTGCCCCCGGCGCCGACATTTCTAGCTACGCCACTGCACCTCAGTATTTTGATGATTTGATCAATTTTAATAGAAATGTACATTGGTCCCGAACAAGATATACTGATGATATATACATAGCTAAAACTAATTATAAGAGCTCTATGAATTTCTTATTTTTTTAAGGGCTTTCAGGATTACAATCATCTGCCACCTGAGATGAAACTATCAAATTTTCTCTCTATTTTTAAGCATAATCTAATGTTAATAATGTTAAATTTCTTACTTGGATTCTGGCATGTCCTCTTCATCTTCACTTTTAAAGTCAACTTCCTCATGACTTACAAAGTCCGATTGAATCAAATATTCATCATCACATTTAATCGCATTGGAATCTCTATAAAATAAAATAAACTAATCACTTTTATATGACATATGCTATACTAAATAACCCTAATCCACAAGTATTTGTTTACATTGCCGTTGCTCTTATTGCTATATAGGCAATTTAAAATTATATAACAGTTTTGAAATGACAAAACACAAAATAAGATGCTTATAAATAACACACAATTTACCATTAGGATTTCCAGATGGAAAACCCATCAAAATGGAATAACTGTATAAAAAGCCCGATTTTGTATAAAAAAGGGGTAGATTTTTCCACAAATTCACTATACCCTTATTTCCTTATGAGAGAGAGAGCAATAAAACCTAATATAATATGCAAATCCCTTACTGAATGGTCGCAATACGTATGCATATTATCAGAACTATTTATATAGACAGTTCAGGTATGTCTCTTTACAGATCGCTTGTCTCACCCTGGAAACAGCTGGTATACAGTGGCGGCTCGTGAATATTAGAATAGGGGAGGCTACTTTTAAGAGAAAAAATTGTAAAGAATTTTTGCATTTAAGGTTTATTTTAAGGCCATAATGCAACAGTTGTTATACTGCAATAAATATAAAGCTGCCTAGCTTTTATTTTGAATATTACTTCCTCTCAATTTTCTAATTATTAGCAACATTTAGTTAGAATAAAAATCTTGGTATGTTTGATTTAATTAATTTATTTTTTTAATTCAATATACACAAAGTACTGGGTGTTAAAACTGATTATCAGTAAGTAAAACTCTACTCAGTCAATAAATCATTCTCTTCTTGGGACATACGACAATGTGTTAAAATATACTACAATACGTACTTTTAAAAACATGATTATAGAAATACAAAACACAAAACCTGATAAAAACTTTTTGGGCACTATCGAACGACGTTGATTGTAACGTGCGGCTTTCCCTCAGCATCAAGTTAAGTATGAAGGTTTGGGTAAAAGTTCTTATTGACTAAATGGCGGACCCGCCAAAATAAATGTTTTCTCCCTTTAGTCGTGTAAGAATATGTTATGGAGTTATTCTTGACAAACTGGTGCAGTTCATTTTATTAGTTACTATTACTCGCTGTAATGACCTCTACCGACCGGTGAATGCAGTGCTGGAAGCGAATTGCAGTTGCCTTCTACCGGAAATTCAAAATTAGGATCGTCTGGGTTGTCTTTAGAGTAGTTTTCTGTAGCGGTTTGTGGTACCAACTTGAAACGGTTGGTTTACGTGGGTTAGGCCAACAAATAAAACGTCAGTTTGATGAGCAGATGAGGAAGGATTTTATTTACTTTTCCAGTTTTCCAAAAAGTTGGAACAATTAACAAGATCTTAGACACGCGAAATGTAATTTACAAAAATAATAGAATAAATTATTCTATAAAACAAGTCTGATTTCTTCAGTCCATAAATGGCCACAAAATATTTTCAAACAAATATTAATTAATTAAACTTTTATAAGCACTTACCTGGCACTTGATGTATTATCTGGTCTAATTTGATAAACAAAAGAAACCTTACTAACAAAATCGACAGTTTCCAGCTTTAAGGTTTGGAAAATAAGCATTTAAAATGTGAAATTTGCCTGTTGGCTTGCGGTACAAATTTGATAAGAAACGAGAAAAAAGGTAAAAAAAAATAATACCTACAAGGATAGGAATTTGAATCTTGAGCAATTATTTTAAAAGAAATTATACAAGTAGTTCCCTCTAGATTAAGGAAAATCAACCAACGCGAAAAGGTACGAAAGTCCGTAAAATTACCAGCACCTTTTCAACCAAGTGTCGCCATCTTACGGCTGGTTTGAGCAGAACGTAAAATAACCTAATAAGAGTCCTGCTCGATATTGCTACTAGTACTGGTAAAACTCTCCAGAGGACACTAATAGGTAATAAAAGCCATAATATAATTAAAACCAGGTAGGTATTCAGGATTTATCGACATATTCGCATAAGAAGTTCCGAACGCTTATTAATTGTAAAACATTTAATGCCTAGTAGTAGAGTGCCCAACGCAGTAAAAGCCTTCTGTAAAATGATTTCTGTGGGCACCTCGGGGTTACAAGCTGAAATTTTCACAGAATGAAGGCTTTATTATATTAATTCAAAATCCGAAGGTAATAAAAAATCATAACGGGCAAAAGGGCAGTATACCTAAAAATCGAGATTATTATATGAACGTGTAGGCTATTAAATTATGAATGTTTTCATATATAATTCATCTACATTTTTGTACGAATTATATTTTTTATCCTTGCTTGAAATATGCAGATTACATTGACCCTTACGGAAAAATAAATCAAAAAATTGAAATATCTCGCTTCGAACCTGGGCAAAATCTGATTGAAATATACTCATTTTTGTATTCACCTCGCATTCTCTCCGAAATGAAGGCTCAAATCAAAAATTTTTATTCTTGCAAAAAGTTTGCCTTAAGTATTTAGAACACATAGCTGCATGAATACATTTTTTTTCTCTCAAATGGTAATGGAAAAATAGAATTAAATGTAAAAAAGTAATTTTCTTCAAGCAGCGACCGGCCGATCTCTCGCTTCCCGAGCACTCTAGTATCTCACTTTTCTTCATAGCTTTATCTCTCTCGCGCCTATTATACAATACAATAAGTGCTTTTACACCATTACGGGTTAGAATACTAATAATAATAATAGCTATTATTAATTGAATAAAGTCAATGAAGACATTTTCGATTATACTGAAATTTGTTTTTCCTATACGTCGCTAGGTAATAAAGAAGTAGAAAACAAATCATATACTTAATGCAACTGCTATTAAAAAAAAAGACTAGCTATTTAGAATAGAAAAACTGAAAATGTAAAAAATCTTTATAATAACAAAATCTATTTATCTTCAGTGTCTGTATCTTATTAAGGAATATACACAATGACTTCAATTTTGCCTTCCAGTATTTTTGTGCATGATCCTATGCACGCTATTTAATTTCTTCTACGTGTACAAGCTTTGCTTTCATACAATCTAATAAAAATTTATTTAATTAAGTTTTATTATGTACCGTTTAATCTAATAATAAGTTACCTTTTTACATCCAAAACAGTGGAGTTTATTTATCCACTCTGTTTTTAGTTAAAAAAAAAAACAGTTAACGAACCTTTTATCTGAACGAGCACTCTGATAAAAAGAATTTCAAGTTCGCAACTATAGTGGGGGATTTACCAATATTTTTGATAAGAAAACAAAATGCGAACCAATTGACAACAAATTACTATCCTCTATAGTCACGAAGATGCTGATACTAGGATTTTGTTGCGTTATACTCTCTGCTAAACATTGTATGTATTATTTGACATGCATCGTGGACTCCAATGACACTGATGTACTTGTACTTCTGGTACATATTAAAAATATACATATTTCTAGAGAATTTGGGGTAAAATGAGGAAGAGGAAATTCGGTGCGATATGTGGCCGTTCATGACATCAACCTAGAAGAAAAACTAGCAAAAAAATTACCTGCATTTCATGCTCTAACGGGTTGTCATACAACCAGCCAGTTTTCAGGATTAGGAAAAATAAAATGTTGGAAAATTTATCTAAATTATTCCGATTATTTAGACGGTATTGGGTCCAGGAATTTTCAGATGGCATGTTCAATAACAGAGAAATTTATCATAAAATTATTTTCAACAAATCCAAACATTTCGTCTATTAACATTTTCAGGACACTATTGGCCTATTCATCGCTAATTGAAAAAACTAGCCCCTACAAAAAATAGTTTAAAATTTCGCAGTATGAGGGCACATTATCAAACTAAGGTGTGCTTCAGTTCTTTAGAACCAAATCCCCTATTACCAGAGGTGACAGAATGCGGATGGAAATTTGAGGAGGCAGGTGATATCCAAATTATCCTCAATTTTAACAACACCAGCATTTCCTTCGGATGTAAAAGTATTTATTGCATGTGGATGTAAAGAAAGGTAAATTATTATTAGATTAAACAGGTACATAATAAAACTTAATTAAATACATTTTTATTAGATTGTATGAAAGCAAGCTTGTAGACGTAGAAGAAATTAAATAGGTTGCATAGGATCATGCACAAAAAATACTGGAAGGCAATATTGAAGTCATTGTGTATATTCCTTAATAAGATACAGACACTGAAGATAAATAGATTTTGTTATTATAAAGATTTTTTACGTTTTCAGTTTTTCTATTCTGAATAAAAGCTAGTCTTTTTTTTAATAGCAGTTGCATTAAGTATATGATTTGTTTTCTACTTCTTTATTACCTAGCAACGTATAGGAAAAATAAATTTCAGTATAATCGAAAATGTCTTCATTGACTTTATTCAATTAA
>MU193515.1:2625-14545 GCA_016904865.1 Pissodes strobi
TTTTTATCTCAGAATTCTGACTTTTTATCTCAGAATTCTGACTTTTTATCTCAGAGCTGTTTCAAAATATTTTCTCTTGTGTGACCCCAGGACGCCGTCGTAGAATTAGGCTAATTTTCAAGTTTCATTACTTAAGAGACCTTAACCCTGAGTTTGAATGTCAGTAGGCTTGATTCCAAGTTTCAACGTCGGAATTAGCGAAATATCCTCAATTTTATATTTGATAGATCCAAATTAGGCTTACCTGTGTGCGTTAAAGGCGCATTTTTTAAGCAAAAATTATATCGCCAAATTAAGCTCCATTTTGAAATTCAATATCAGAATTAAGATTTGTTTCGCCTTTAAGATCAAGATTTAAGGATTAGTGTCGCATTTCCCAAAATTAAAGTTCAGTTTCAAGCATAATTCCAAGTTTCAAAGTCAGAATTTACCAAATATTATTAATTCCAATTTTGAAAATCCACATTATGTATCATTGGCGGATTTCGAAGTCAAGAGTTAAGAAAGCATCTTTATTTCCTAGTTTAACAGTCAGAATTAAGCTTAATACTAAATTTCACACTAAGAATTTATTAAGAAACTTCAACTCCGAGTTTGAAAGTCAGAAAGCTTGATCCAAGTTTCAACGTCAGAATTAGCCAAATATCCTTAAGTTTATATTTAAAAGGTCCAAATTAGGCTGACTTATGTGCATTAAAGATGCATGTATACAAAAATCCGTATATCATAATTTAAACGCCCTAATTAAGCTCTATTTTTAAATTCAGTGTCAGAATTAAGCTTAGTTCCGTTTTTAAGATAAAGAGTTGAGGATTAATCTCCAATTTTCCAAATTTAAAGTTCAGTACTAAGCGTAATTCTATGTTTCAAAGTCAGGTATTTACCAAATATTTTTAATTACAAGTTTGAAAATCAATATTATTCATCGTTGCCGGATTTCGAAGCCAAGAGTTAAGAATGCACCTTTATTTCCTAGTTTTGCAGTCAGATTTAAGCGCAATTCTGACTTTCACACTAAAATTAATTAAGAAACCCTAACTTGGAGTTTAAAAGTCAGTAGGCTTGATTCCAAGTTTCAACGTCAGAATGAGCCAAATATTTTCAATTTTAGATCTGAATGTTCCAATATAGTCAGCGTTTGGCAAGATGCAAGACATTTTTAAGTCCGACATGCCGAATACGGTAAAATCGCAAGTTTTCAACCAGTAGGTATGTTCTGCCGGTGCTCACCTACGGAACAGAGACCTGAGCGCTCAACAAAAACATTATCCTAAACATCAATCTTTAAGACCACATCACCAATATAGAAATAAGAAGAAGAACAAAAGTCAAAGACGTAGTATAATGAATATGTACATTAAAGTGGAAATGGGAGGGACATATTGGAAGAATGACAGACAACAGATGGACGCGGAGAGATGGAGGCCAAGGGAGAACAAGAGAAGTAGAGGAAGACCAAGATTGAAAACCAGAGCCATGCTCGATTTGAAATTGCAAATTTCTATGTTCAAAGTCCTTAACTCCGAGTTTCACGCTTATAGTTAGAGAAGAAAGCTAAACTCCGAGTTTGAAAGTCAGAATTGTGCTTCATTTCAAGTTAAAAATGTGCAATTAAGCTTAATTCAGGTGCATTGAAGATAGATTTATACGAAAATTTCAAAGTTTGAATTAAGCTCTATTCCGAAATTCAAACTTAAAATTGTCAGAGGAAAGCTTTGTTCCGAGTTTCACACGCAAAATTAAGAAAAAAATCTTTGTGTTTGAAAGTTTAAACTGAGCTTAATTTCGAATTTCAAAATCAGAATTAAGCTTAATTCCAATTTTCAGCCTAAAAAATACAGTATGATTTCCAATTCCGCGAGCCAAAAAGTCTGAATATTTGTAATATTCTCATTTCCAAATTTAAAATTCAGAATTATGCTTGATTTCAAGTTACGACTTCAAAGTTAGAGTTAGTCAAGCTTCCTTAATTCCGAATTTTAATTTCGGAATTAAGCTTTATTCCATTATTATGGAAGAATCTCTAACTCCGAGTTTGGGGATCGAAATTAAACTCAACTATAAGTTTTAAAGTCAGGATTATCCTTTATTCCAAATGACAAATTCAAATTCAACAAAATCTTTCTGTTCCGAGTTTAAAAGCCGGAAATAGGTTAAATTTCAATCTTCAAACGCAAGTCAGAATTAAGCGAAAAACTTTAATCCCCTTGGCCAAAGTCAAAAGTTATATTTTCAGAGTTTAGAAAAATTTCTTAGTTCAGTCTTGAAATTCAATATTAAGATTACATCCATCTAACATTCAAATTGAAAATATGTGTTTTTTTTTGCTTAGTTTTGCGTGTAAAATTTGGAAATATGAAAATTCTTTAATATTAATAGGGAAACTGGGATTTAATTCTTAGTTCAACTTTTAACAACATAATTTTTAGTTATTCTAAGCTTAAAACTGCTCAAGTGCGATTGATAACCAACAGTTTATATTTTATGATAATATGAGTAATATATTATATAATAGACTTTATGAACCTAGCTTAGATAATAATTGTTGTGACCCAAAAAAATCCTCATCGCCGCCGTTCCCCAAACTTTTCCACGAGAACCTACACAAAACCGAATATAATAAAATTAGTAGTCGGTCATAAAAATAACTACAAGCTATGTAGCTGGGGGAGCTACGTCGTCCCCGTACAACAACCGAAAACAAGAAACAGGCAAACGTAGATTCCGCAAGACTCAATTACAACTAGAGCCATGTAAATGCGCTGTAATGAGCTCAATTAAGTCTTTATAGACCGAATTAAAATGCCGCCAGGATTACTGGAATTATTTTAAAGCCTGCACACGAAGAGAACAAATTTACCTTTAATTTGGGTGGAATTTGTGTAGCAGTGTGTGCTGTAACGAATTTTTGAATAGAAATGGGAACCTTTCCGAATTCCTTTCCTCGGATATTTAAAGTTAGGCCAATTTGTGATATATAGCGTGTTTGATTACGAACAACATTATACGTAAAATTATTCAATGCAAACAAATATTTACGTCTTCGACTGGTACCTATTTGCTATTTTTCACTGCCTGTCATTACCCTACAGTTACCTGTGGATTTTTGCTATAGTTTTCTTTTGTCATTGCCTAATTTTCTTAGTCAATGTGTGATTAAAATCAATCATAATATTCGAAAATTATTGTAAGAGAAAACTTTCGGTATAAAAGATGAAGCATAGTAAAAAAGCAGTTTATCTTAAACAGGACATTTTGCACTGGCAGTAAGCGATAATATTCCAGTACAAAAGATATAATGCGGTGATTATGCAATTCCAGCATACCCAGGTAGACTGGCAGTTACAGGAGAGCTGTATTGTCATCCTTTAAGATATGTTGGTCTTACCTATTAACTTGGTTACTATGAATTTCTGGAAGTCTGGCAGAGTTTGGGTTAGTTTGTGTGGATTGGAACATCATCTGCAATGTTATTCTTGTGGGTGGTGGGTCGATGACAAGGCTTGATAATGGTTTTGAAAAATAGATGAAAGTTGCTTCCATAATTGTATCAGCCCATGTTTCTCTTCTTCCCCCATTTGCTTAATTTAACTCTGGTTTTGCTGAGTATCCTCACTTTTCATTTCTGTTTGATAAAATGTCAATGACGCGAGAGGGAAAACTGCCATTGGTCCCTTAAAAGTAAAATAAGAATCTTCGGGCTTGACATTGTATATTCCAAAAATATCTTGCCTATTCATAACAGTCTTTTATACCAGAAAAGGCAATTAATTTCTGCATGGGGAATGTAATATGTTCAGTCTGCTTCCATATTTATAAGAAGTTTTGCCATGATAATTTAATTTTCGTTAAGGGTTGCAGTTGTTTCTAGTGAGATAATTTTGCTGTAAGTTTCAGCTGAAATCCATTCTTTTTAAATATTTGAGTATAATTTGGTCATCAGAAAAGGATGAAATTCGAAAAGAGTGAACATACTATTTCTCTTGGACTGAAATTCTTTAGAGGCTGAATATGAGACTCATTTGGCTTCATGTTGACCATATGATTTCTTGATTATATTGGTTTTTTAACAACGAGGCAAATATGTTTTTGTTAAATGCGGGTTTAAGAATGAAATATGAACTACCTGAGTTAATTATTAATTTAATGGGTGTATTTGGAAGCGAAGTAATGATAAGTTATTGTATGCGAGAGTCTTCTCCATTAGTTAACCAAAATTTATTCTAGAGGTAAGTGCACGAGAATTTAATTTTTTCGAGTTGTCTCCCACAACATCTTCGGCATCTTGTTGGTTTTCGGTAACAGTGTTTGCTGACTCTGAGTTATAGTTTTCATTTGATGGAAAAAGTTCACTTAATTCTGGGCCAAAAGACAAGTCATGAATCTTATTATTTCTTTAGTTATCTGCACTGTATATTTTCTCAATTGAAAATCTGTGGCTTTTTTGAAGTTATGAAGGGTAATACTGTCTATTTTGTTGTTGGGAAGAAGATTCGGGTATAATCGTTGTTTTTCTAATGATTAACATTGGGGTTAGATTATTTATTTATTTATTTATTTATTTATTTCAACGGATATGTCATTTATAAAAGAAACAATGACAATACCTAACTATCCAGATCCTATTCTGCCTATGTATTATATGCCAATTAAACTGGCCTAACGTTACATTACAAAAAATATCTATATCTATTTTATTTAAAATCATCTCCACCAACTTAAGACAATCAACATCATAATTTATAATTCTATACATCATTCCAGCATCCATTACAAATATCCTCTGTTCCAGAGAATCAATTCCTAGCAGCCTTTGGAAAGATATAGAGTCAATTTGATCTTTATTTATTTTTAATTCGCAATTTATCATTCTCATAAATCTACGTTGAATTTTTTCTAACAAATCAATGTACAGACTTAAAGTAGTGTGGATTCCAGACTTGACTAGCATATTCATACAAAGAGCAATGGAGACAGATGCTACACCCGAACAAGCAGCAACAGCAAAAGAGAGGACATCTTTTATATAGGGTAGTTATCCATATTTTGAACAATTTTGATCATAAATATCTCGTAAACAAAAAAGCTATCGAGTTGCGATTTTCACTGAATAATTTCATTTTTCTGAAAGTTTTTTTTGAAATATATGTCATTTTGACATCCGGAAGTACCGAAAACAAAATCGCCGAATATATATTATAACTTGAAATCATTTTTTAATCTTATGATTCAACAAAATTTGATAATTATTTGATGAAGAACCGGCCTTGCAAAGTTATCTTCTCACATATAATGATTTCGCTGAAGGTCAAAGAAGGGAAATTAAGCACATTTTCTCACGTGCAAGCCATCTTTAAACAGAGGTGGATAGAATATCACAAAACTACGATTTTTTATCTTATCATAGAAATTTCAATTTTATTGCAATCGAAATTTAAAAAAAAATAATTCAGCTGTAAAAAACGCACCATTACTACATTCTCAAATACATTTGTAGTTTACGCTTTACTACATCAAATAAACGGAAACTTAGAAGGAAAGTTACAATATTACACGCTATTAAAAGCTCCTTATCTCGAATTACATTGCTCAGATTTTTCAGTGGTCTTAAAATTAAAATCCCATACAATACGTCGTTCCTCGGATACCATTAAAGTTCAAATTTTATTGCTCTTCGGGACATAAAAAACACAAGATAAACATTTTATCTTTGAAAAACTTGATATCCCCTTACTAAAAGCATGTTCGGAGATCTGTTTACTAGATTGTATTATGTTTTAAAAGTGTTAATAAGAAATTTTTATATTTGCTAGGATGAGGCCTGATACCTTACTATGTTGCAAAAATAAAAATATGTAAAAGAGGTTTTAATAAAAAAAACTCTCTCAATATAAACAGACAATTTAATATTAAGCATTTCAACTTTTCTGCTATCCACCAATTCAATGGATTCTTTGCATCATCGCAGGAGTATTAACGTGTACAGGGTGTCCCAACGATAGAGTAAAGTAAGTTTTTGCTTAACTGATACTATTTGTGTCAAAATCGTATCCTCTATAGGGTAAGGTAGCAAAATGCGCATATTTTAAAAATATTGGAAATCATACAGGGTGCGTCACAAAAGTAGGGCAGCAAAAAGTAAGATTTTTTAAAATGGAACACCCTGTATTTGATTTTATTTTTGAGTTCTATGTATTAATACAAACGTTTTTTGTCATATAAAACATGAGCTGAAATTCGATAGTTTTTGAAATATTCTGATTTAACGATAAAAATTAGCATTTTCATGGTGTTGATAAATGGGCAGTTTCTCCGTCACTTCAGAATTGCAAACTGCCATATTTGGCAGGAGGAAGGACTAGTACTATAGTAATGTTTAGCCTGCGCAATATTCGTAATTTGTTCCACTGGGTGTTTATTATAAGCATCCAAATTCGCAAATCTTTAAATGAAGGAATCTCATTTTTTTTTAATGGCACACCCCATATATTTTTATTTTATTTTATTCAGGATTGAATAACCTCTCATTTTTGCTAAATATGTCCTATACCTATCTTTAACAGTTATCGAGAAATTTCAATTTTTTCAAATTGCTACATTATATCCGGTACCACAACATTGTATGGATCGCGGTAGCCATGAAAAACAATAGCTAAGATAAACAAAAAAAATCATGTGTCAACACAAAATGCTTAGAATCCTGAATTTTAAGCTTTTATTCAATATTAATTATGTTTTTATTTAATATTAAGTCTCAATAAATGTTCAAATATATGTTCAATATTAATTAAGTTTTTATTCAATATTACGTCTTAATAAATGTTCAAATAGACGGCCTTCTTGTTGAATACACATATTTATCCTTTTTTGTATGTTGCATCTCACTTCCGACAACATAGGAAGTGCCCCTGTTCGACAAACTTCTCGAATTCTGTTCTTCATATCTTCCCTGGTGGTCGGTTTATTGACATATACCCGGTCTTTTATGTATCCCCATAAGAAAAAGTCTAACGGAGTTAAATCACATGACCTTGGTGGCCACGAAATAAAGCCTCCACGCCCAATCCATTTTTCTGGGTATTGCCGATTCAAGAAATCCCGGACCTCGCGAGGGAAATGTGGAGGTGCCCCATCATGTTGCAGCCACATATTTTGGCGTTCGTCTAAATTAACATCTTCAAGTAACTGAGGCAATTCTACACATAAGAAATATAAATAGCTGCGGCCCGATAAAGGCTCATCAAAAAAATAGGGACCGATAATTTGGTTATGAAGGATACCACACCACGCATGTATTGACCAGTGACCTTGATTTTGAACTTCCCGTAGCCAAAAAGGATTTTCAGTGGCATAATAGTGCATATTATGCCGATTTACAGCCCCATTGCTTCTGAACGTAGCCTCATTGGAAAACAAAACATTGGACAAAAAATTGTTATTTGACTGCAATTGTTGATTAATAATATTACAAAATTGAATTCGTCTTTCAAAATCTTCTTCTCGCAATTCTTGATGAAGCTCAATATGACATGGATGGTATTTATACTTGTTTGTTGTTCGATTCACAGTTGATTTGGAGGTATTGCATAAAGTCGCTAACGTCCTAATAATATTATATTTAAAATTCTTTTTCTTCATTGGTTGCGTTTTTGTTAACAACTTCACGCTTAGGGTATTTAACACTACCGCTGGAATCAAATCTCTCCATCACATTGCGAAAACCGTTAGTAGTAGGTATCCGACGTTCAGGATACTTCATTCTGTAAATTCTTTCGGCCATCAGAGGGTTTTTTTCAGCCTCGCCTAACACGTAGATCATATCAATCAACTCATTTAAAGGATAATCCATGTCCAATACAAAAATATCGAAATGAATACGAAAAATGCAAGGTAAAGTTTTAATTCACGACAATAATTATTATTATGCGTTTTATTTTGACACATGATTTTTTTTGTTTATCATAGACATTGGTTTTCGTGGCTACCGCGATCCATACAATGTTGCGGTACAGAATATAACGTAGCAATTTGAAAAAATCGAAATTTCTCGATAACTATTAAAGATCGGTATAGGACATATTTAGCAAAAATGAGAGGTTATTTAATCCTTAATAAAATAAAATAAAAATATATGGGGTGTGCCATTTAAAAAAAAATGAGATTCCTTTATTTAAAGATTTGCGAATTTGGATGCTTATAATAAACACCCTGTGGAACAAATTACGAATATTCCCCAGGCTAAATGTTACTATAGTACTAGTCCTTCCTCCTGCCAAATATGGGAGTTTGCAATTCTGTAGTGACGGAGAAACTGCCCATTTATCAACACCATGAAAATGCTAATTTTCATCGTTAAATCCGAATATTTCAAAAACTATCAAATTTCAGCTCATGTTTTATATGACAAAAAACGTTTGTATTAATACATAGAACTGAAAAATAAAATCAAATACAGGGTGTTCCATTTAAAAAAATCTTACTTTTTGATGCCCTACTTTTGTGACGCACCCTGTATTATTTCCAATATTTTTAAAATATGCGCATTTTGCCACCTTACCCTATAGCGGATCAGATTTTGACACAAATAGTATCAGTTAAGCAAAAACTTACTTTACTCTACCGTTGGGACACCTTGTACGTAATTATTAATAACGTTATTAATATTCCACAATGTAGTCTGAGGTACGGCAGATAAGATTTCTTTTCACATTTTTGATCATATAGGACATCTCACACCGCTTTATCAATTTTTTTATTAAGTTTTTATTCTGTCATAGAGCTGGAGGTTCCAATAAACTAGTTTTGAGTTATAACCAATCCAAATCGAGTACTACAACTTCAATTTATTTAATGAAGCCACCTTTTCTAATCAAAGGCGCAAAGTTTTATGTGCATGCTATAGAGTATAGAGCATCTATTTTTAACATTTTAAGAAAGCAGGCGTATTGGCTTTTTAAAAGTAAATTTAAATGTCTCAATGAGGTTAGTATGAAAGCATAAATTAAACTTAGCTCCGAATTTGAACATAGAAAAGGAAAATTTAACAGATTTATTCCTAGTTTTAAGGTCAGAACTAAGAAAAAAATTCAATTCTGAGCTTTAAACACAAAATTAAGAATTTTTCGTTAATTTGTGGTCTGAAAATCGAAGCTAAGCTTAAGTCTCACAATCAAAGTCAAAATTAAACCCAATTGTAACTACCAGATTCGAAATAAAGTATTCTGATTGTGAAACTCGAAATTAAACATTATGCTGACTTTCAAACTCCGGGTTAAAATTTTCATTTAATCTTGACTTTCAAACTCACAACCACGTTAGTAGTAAGTTTCAGTCTTAGAAACTTAAATCTAACTTTCAAATTCAGAATTAAGAATATTTGCTTAATTTGTTTGTAGAAATAGGATATAATCAAAACTAACCCAGTTCTAACTGCTTATTAGGCTTAAGTATGACTGTCAAATTCTGGCCCTGAAGCTAGGAATTGAAGGATTTTTTGATTAATTTTGTATTAAAAACGTCGAATTAAGCGTAGTTTTGGCTTCAACTTAGACTTTACTCCAATTTTTACCCTCAAACTATTAGGAACCACAGACTTCTTTTCCATTTCTGAGCTTGAATTTATGAATTAAGCATGCTCACATATACTCGGTATTCACTGGTCTGCACCGGTACATACCAGCAAGATAAACTATTACACAAGCCATTTTATATGTGGAAATTCACACTAGCACCAACCTTGCAGAGCATTTTGTCATATAAAAATTATTTTTTAATATTTTGCCGGTCCGGTACAATCCAGTGTAGGTATTTAGTTAGAAACATGAAGGAACCCAGTTCCGACTTTAAAAATAAGAATTCTTAATTCTGGGTGTTCGCTCCGAAATGAGTTTAATTCTCGCAATAAAACTCAGAGATTAAGTTTTTGGCTAAATCCCGACCTTAAAACGCATAAATAAACACGATTTTGACTTTAAAATTTTAATTTAAAGGTTCTTCCTTAATTTGTAATTGAAGGCTTGGAAACAAGCTGAGTGTATTATTCCGCTCAGAGTTAGAAACGTGTGCTCAATACGACTCTCAAACTAAGAACTAAGTTGAATTTTGTATTTTAGATATTAAATTAACAATATAAATATTCTAAATCTCGAGCTATAACTTAGAATTAAACCTTATTGAGACAACATTCTGACTTTTAATCTCGGAATTAAGTTTAATTTGGAGTGTCAAACACTAAATTAGGAATATAATTTTCTTTAATCCTGAGATATAACACAGTTTTTCACCTGATTCTGATAATGTCGCTCAGAACTAAGGATATCTGTTAATTATCAGTTTCAAACTCAAAACTAAGCCTAATTCTGATTAAATTTAATTCTGTATCTATATTATAACTCAGACTTACCTAATTCTGATAATACTACTCAAAATCAAGGTTGTTTGTAAACTTTCAGATTAAATCTCAAATATAAATATTCTTAATCCTTAATTAAACCTAATTCTTACAACACCTCTCAGAATTGAGGATATTCATTAATTCTCAGTTTAAAACCCAAAATTAACCCCAGCATTAATGATATCTTAGTTTGAAGGTCGGAATTTATCATTTCCTGTGAGTTAAAACTCTGGTATTAGCTGTAATTTTTAACAATTGAAATTATGAATTTTTCCTTAATTCGGGTTTCGCAAACGGAATTATGCTTAACTCTGACTCAGATGTGATATTAATAGTGTTTCTTACATGTTAAGTTTCAAAATCGGAATTACACCTAAACCTGTATTTGAAAGGAAACTAAGCTTTATTTTGTATTTCAATTAAACCTAGTTATGACAATATCACTCAGAAATAAGGATATTTGTCAATTCTCTGTTTAAAATTCAAAATTAAGCTTAATAATTATGACTTGCAAACTTAGAATTAAGTTTTGTACTGCCTTTTAAACACTAAATTAAGAATATGATTGATAATGATATGCATTATATGACATGATTTAAACCTAATTCTGACACAAACATTCAGAATTAAGGACATTTGGTAATTCTCAGTTTAAAACTCAAAATTATATTTAATTCTGTATATAAAACACTAAATTAAAAATATGATTACCTTTAATATCGAGTTATGACTCAGAATTAAACCTGATCGGACTATGATTCAGAATTAAGAATATTTGTTAACTCAAAATTATGTTTAATTAACTCTTAAACTCAAAATTATGTTTAATTATGACTTGCAAACTTAGAATTAAGCTTAGCTCTGCATTTGAAATACTAAATTAAAATTATGATTATTCTAAATCTTCAGTCATAGCTCAGAATGAAACCTAATTCTGAAAATATCACTCAAAAATGAGGATCTTTGTTAATTCTCAGTTTCAAACTCCAAACTAAATTTAATTTTTACTTGCAAACTGAGAATTAACTTTAGATCTGCTTTTTAACGCCAAATTAAAAGGATATTTTATTAATTATCAGTTTAAACTCAAAATTAGGCTTAATTCTGATTTTAAACTCAGAATTAATTTTAATTTTGTATCTCAAAGACTAAATTTAAAATATAAAATTTTTTAATTCTGAGTTCAAATTGAGAATTAAACCTAATTTTGATAATATTGCTCAGAATCAAGGATATTTGGTAATTCTCAGTTTCAATCTCAACAATAAATATTATTAATTACGAATTATAACTCTGAATTAAACCTTAATCTGACAACATCACTCAGATTTGTGGATATTCGTTAATTATCAGCTTCAAATCCAAAATTAAACATAATGCTGACTTTAAGCTCCTGCATGTATGATATCTTGTTTGAAACTCGGAATTCCCCTTGGTTTTTACTTTTATATTCGGAATTCTGAAGTCTTTCCTAATTCTAAGTTTAAACTAGGAATTTGCTTAACTTTAACTCAGATGTGATATTAA
>MU193516.1:7859-23249 GCA_016904865.1 Pissodes strobi
GAAACTGTCAAACGTTTAACAATGGGACTGATAGAAGCGCCATCTTTCGACTGACCGCATAACTACATTCCGTATGGCGCAGGCGCGTAACGCGCTAAAATTTAAAATTAGGTTAAGTTTTAAGTTTCTGATGTGAAATTTTTACTTTAATAGTTAACAAATAGGTAGGAGCATTAGCAATTTTTCTGTTTTCGACAAAGACTAAAATGGAAAAACTGCAAGTCATACATATTAGTAATTAAAGTAAAAAATGCCATACAGAAACAGTGCTATAAAAAATTAGAATAAAAACATGTTGTTTCAAAAGTTTATTGTCAAAAGTAGTATTAAAAAATAATGTACAATACATTTTTGTATATACATACATATTTATTACTACTAAAATAGAGTTTTATCCAAAATACCAAAACAGATTTTTTGCACTCAACGCGCGTTTCGCTATCCATGTTAGCATCATCAGGAGATGATTGAAACTATATTTAAAATCTACCTAACTATTGTATACTAACTCCTTTGCTTAGCCAAGCGAAACCAAAAAGTACTAATCCCGGGATCCTACTAGTCAAGCTTGATCAACCAATACAATGGACTATGCGGAATAGCCCTCTATCTCTATTTAAACTATTCTTACATTTAATAATTTCCATACTTTCGCATGCGTCTAATAATCTCCTATCAGAGATAATGAATTAGTTTCAAATTTGTAATCGTTATTCCATGATTATTATCAAAAGCATGCTCGGCAACACTTGACTTTTCTGTTCTACCATACTTTAAATGAGCTATATGTTCCTTGAATCTTGATTGTATATATCTTCTAGTTTGCCCAACATATTTTTGGTTACAATCCATACATCCAATTTCATAAATGCCACTTTTTCCAATATTTCAATGCAGTCCTTTTTACCACCCAATAATTTCTTAATGTTAAACTGAGTTTGGTATACTAATTCTAAACACATGTATATTAATAGTCTATTTCTTAAGTTAGTATTGAAACTATTAACTTTCGCTATATTCTTAATTGCGTCCTTTTTATTATTAAATTTGTCTCTACTGAGAGGAAAATTAATCATATTTAGTCATAAAAAGATTAGCTAAGACGAGCGATAAACAGTTGCCTATTGCCGTGCCTTCAAGTTGTTGGTAATAGTTATTTTTATATTGAAAATAATTTTGATCCATACAAAGTTTGGTTAAAGTTAAATTTTCTTGTTTGACTTCATTACCAAAACTATTTATCTGAGGTGATTCACAAGATCTGTGCAATTGGTATACTAGGGAACAATGAGCTAATATCAAACAAGATTAAAATTTCACCTTCATTACGATTTGTACCTTTAATTTTGTTTATGAAATCTAAGGAATTCAGTACTTCTGAATTATGTTGCTTTTGGCACTTCAACGCTGAAACACCCTCTATTGAAAATATTGGAAAATTATTATAAACCTTATTATAAAATACTTAGCAAATTTCCAAAATAGGAGACTTGAGACAATTACTTTTTTTTGGTCTTTTATATATTTTTTGAAGCTTTTTATGTGCCTGTATTTTCACAGGGTCAATCAGTGCTGCAACAGGTTTCATTCGAATAAATTTGATAAACTTTGAATCCTTTCCCTTTATGATACGATTTACTTGTTTGCACGAAAAGAAACGGCAACACCTAATAATTAATTTAGTAAGTGTAATGTCATTATTTAAATGACATGGGTTGTTAATTATTTTAAAATGAAGCTGTTGTTCCAGTAAAATTTTTTAGAGTAAAAGCGAAATGTTTTTCGTATGACATACCATTGGAATTAAGTAAAACAAACGGGCTGTTGATTGATTTATCAAAAAAGATAGAACAGTACTAGGTTTTGTTAACTGTGAATGCTTACACTACCTTGCAGTTATAAAGTCCGTGTCCCCGATAGACCAATTTTTCTTTGCAAGTAGTACATTTTAGTTTTTGAAATAATTTTTTTGTAATAAAACCTGCTATATATACCTGGGTATATCTAGATATCTTTGACTTTTTAAATGCTACAACAGCGGGAGGTATTTCGATATTGTCACTGACATCAAGTGGTAATACTCCTGGCATATATTCCCTATCTTGGAGACTTTGATTCATAAAAAAATTATGTAAGTGGCTAAGTAAACCAATACTTTCATCCTGTTCACAGTTGGAGCCTGGTGAATGAACAGACATAATTTTATTAATTTTATCGCTTTAAAAGATGTTAAAAAGTGAGAAGCACTTGGATTAATTGCCCGCGCACTATAATTTCTAATACATCCAAAAAAGTTTTCAAGTGCATCCTGTTGGAATACCCTGGAATATATATTTTTGGATACCTTTCTAATAGTTTTTTGAAACATAAATATAACCTTACAAAGTTTTTATAAAATTTGTTACTTCCAAACTTTTTCTTTTTGTGGCAGTAGTATTTCATACTTTTCATAATACCAATACACTGGTACCAAAATTCAATGTGATTTGAAACTGAAGTTACTCCTACTTTCAAAGGTTTTCCCGGAGGTGCAGACTTGTGGCTGGAGTTCACACTGTCGAAAAGTTTGTATGCGACACCATTTCTAGTGATGTAGAACGTTTAGTAAATCACTGAAATTTAGCTAGAACTTAATACCTATTTCACTTGTAAAATGAGTTATTTAGCGAAATCTGAATAGAGTTTGCCTTATCATACCTTAATGTAACTATATAATATATACCTAAATAATAATACCTCAACACTTAGTGATCACTCCGGTTAACAAATGATATGTACAAAGTTAGCAAAATTTAAAAACAAAATGAAATCAGTCAATTCAGTTAAAAAGGAAAAAAGGACTAATACGAAATTCAGAGGCATCTTATACTATGTGGGCATGTTGTTGGCCTAAACTGCTTGAACTGTGTTCAACCACGATACCACACTCTAAGAAGCTTGTGTCCGGGAACTTATGAAGGCCCTCGTAAGTTGAATAACACAAATCTCATTACAAATGACAGGAATAGTTCAACAATGAAAATACTCTTACGTCCAGCATATAGAATTTGAAATAAATTAATTAATTAATACAACTCTAATCAATTAAGAACGTTTCACATTCACTGTACCTACTCGTTTAAAAATATAAAGGGTACCGAATTTACCAAAAAGCGTAATTAAAATTATCAACCAACCAACAAATATATTAGTAAGCAGTAAATATTAAGCTGTTAAAGTAGCAACTGATTGGATTTTTAATATCAAAATTAAAATGTTATAAGTATTAGTATAAAATAAACAATGTATTCACTCTACATCACTATTTTTTTCATCAGAGACCCTACTTGGTGGCTGAACACCTCACTTTAATCTTATTAATGTTGTCAGGTAGAATGTGTTGATCTGTTAATTTTGACCAGACTCTTTCATTTGGATTTTCACAATCAATTAGAATTGTTCATAATGTTTCCACTTTGCACACACTTTTTATGGTTCATTTCAAAGCGAAGATCTTTTGTCAATAAATCATTTCTTAAACCCTTGAAAAGGTGTGGAGTATCGTATAATGGAATGACTTCATGATTGTTGACTGTAAATCCAAATTTTCTAATTTCTTCTTTTTTTTTCAGGAAACATTTTCTTTATTTCTTCAGACAACATATTAATAGCTGCTTGATTACCGCTACCCTGGTCAAAAACTGGCTACAATTTCCAACTAAATTTGTTGACATTCCTTTATGATTTCAACAATAAATTGCTTTATCGCATTGCTTCTTGTTGGGCCTGCATTAAAACTAATGCATATGGGTTGCTTCCATTGTTTAAAAATACCTTTTAACATGAAGACATTTGCATACGCTGCTACTTCAGGTTTGCGGTGTTGATTACCTAAGTCATATATTCCTCTAATTTGATCTTCGCTCGAATTGAATTGCAACAAACTGTCAATGGCCATCTCATCGAAAACCAAGATTGCCATACGATCCTGGGGTTGCATTTTACGAACAGGCTCCTGCAGACTCTCAAATAGTGCCTTGTATACCCCACATGGAAAAGGTAACTGCTTCAGTAACTCAGTCAAGGTTTTTTTTGGAAGGTAAGGTGAAAATGTTTGATAATAATTTGTAGCCCCTACCACTTGCCTTAAGTATTGTCAAAGCTAAGATTTTATCTGGCCTTCTGGCTTTGGCCTTCTGTTTTTGAGTATGAACCTGACATAATATAAAATTATATGTCAATGAGCACATGCTCCATTAACTTCTCAAACTTTGGGGATTTTGCTAAATTTTCAGCAGCTCGAATGCGACCTTGGTATGATTTTATTCTATTGCTTAATTTGTCAAGCTTATTGCTTTTTTCAACAACTTTTTTGTAAAAATGTTTTGCTTTTGGAGTTAAAAGATCTGCCTGGTAACGTTAACTTCTTTCAATATACCATATTTACCAACACCTAAACATAAGAAGATTAAGTAATACGAATACCTACCCACTTTTATGGTCCTAAAGATTAGGCAACTACATATATCCCTTCAAGTATCATGCATCTACGTAATGGTTGTTAGAACATAGAACATCAACATTAAATTATTAGTAAGTTAATTAAAAGGCAAGACACCGAAGACAAATCAATATCTATTAACAGCTGTTAGATACCACATCAAACTTCCACAAACACCACATACACATCTCCCAAAATGTATGTTCTCAGGTGTGGTTTTAATCAAAATGTATCAAAAAAATCAAGACGAAATCAACCAACACCTACATCCATAGTGTATGGTCTGATACAAATTTTAACACACCCAGCATGTCATAGAATGCAGATAACATTGATGGACTGGCACGCAAAGCCATTGGAAAATATAATTTAAGATCTAGAAGTAAGTAGTATTGATTGTATATATAATTTTCAGTCAATAGTGTCTAATTAATTTTGAAATATATTAATATTACACTTATTATTAATGCTTATCTATTATTATTTATTTAATTTTATATTTATTATTAACACTTCTTAACATTATTAACGCTTATGTATTATATGTATATTTTTATGTATGTAGATAGTTTTTTTTCTATGAGCCTAAGACAATGAACTATTTTTTTTTCTAAGAGTGCGTGAAAAGTTAGACTTTTCACACTAGTCAGTTAGATTAAAATTTCTCACACTGGCATGAGTGTGAAAAGTCTAACTTTTCACATGCTCGTAGAAAAACTTTCCCGTATGTTGCAGATCTTTTTGGACACACTGTACATTAAGTTATATTCATACTATGTCACTAAATGACCTACTACACCTACCACCAACATCATATTATAATTCACTTTACCTTTGTAGATAATATATAGATGCAGGATACCCCTCTTTAAACTTTGTTTTTGTGCAACATTATCACAGCATATGGCTTACATTTTTTAATTCTTGGAGATGTGGTTGGAACCTGCTCATCATTTCCTTCACATGTACTGACAATATGGTCAGAAACTGCCACAATACTGTCTGATTGTGAAACATCTATAAATAACAATATTGTTTTTATTAAATTGTTCTTCTGGTTACTTTTTTAAATGTTTCAAAAGGCATTACTTCAAAGCCACGATACAATAAATACTAAGATAGGATATTCCCAAATAACTAACGTCAGATATAGAGCACTTTCTATAGCAATGACATCATTTATTCGTTATCTAGCTACCAGTAAAAAATTTTACTCTGTGAGTGACGTCACATCCAGAATATCGAGCCCTGCTTCAAAGCTTACCATGAGAATGAAGTTTATTGTGAGGGATGGCCGTGCATAAATTCTTAACTACTTCTGATGGACCTGGTAGGCAATCCACTTCAGGTACTTGCAACCCTTCAGCAAGAACTTGTTCAGGCAATTGCAAAAGTTGTTGCTCCTGTGGTTGATGACATTCTTGCTCGTGAGGCTCTCCTATAATTTATTCAGTTAGAATAAAAACACGGTACACAATAATCACCCTTTTTACCTGGATCATCAGTGAGAAATAGAACTGGAACTGCATCTGGCTTAAGCCCTCGTCTTGTGCCATGCTGTCTTTGTTCAGGCAGAAAATGTCTCTCACACACAACACAATTTTGATATAAAGTATCAAAAGGCATCGTCATAAGCTTCGGATTATTAATCTTTTTTAGTCACACATCAACCCAATCCGTACAATCCGGTACACAACACTTTTTTTGAAGGTCTTTTTTCCCCAGCATAATACATGTTTAACTTACGAAAAACAATAAACACACACACCCACAAAATAATTAGTTCGATTTAAAAAATACAAAGTACAACGTATAACTAACAGAAAACCAGAAGATACCAAAATATTTTGCGAAACAGGCAAAAAATATATAATATGGCGGACTACGCGGACGACCTTGTAACTTGTCACGTGCCACGTTGACTACAGCACCCCTGATGACTGACCGCAAAACTATTTGATATTTCCACGAGTGCGCATTTAACTGAAATTTCTAAGGGGGGATATTTTGTGTAGAGATCTTAGCGTATCCCATATTATGAAAAAATATTCCTGCGGTGTTATTTAAATTGGTAATTTTATAAGGAAATTCAACACGGGAAACAAATGAGAAAAAGGGAGTGAATAGGTAAATCAAGGACAGTTTAGTCGTCATCCTTTTCATCTGAAAAGGAAGGTTTCAGTAAGTTTTTGTGGTAAGTCGTTCTTTTATTAGGCTTGATTTCTAGCTCGACTGTATTATTGTCGTTAATATTTGTTATTTTGAACGGACCTTTATAATTAGGACAAAGTTTCTTACTAAAGTCCTGGTTTAGTATTATTATTTAAAATATAAACTAGATCGTTAATTTTGAAATTAATTTCGCGAACATTGCGATCATAATAAGTTTTAGATCTTTCTTTAGATATAAGTAGATTTTCTCTAGCCATTTCGTATGATTTATTTAGTTTTAATTTTAAATTAGAGTAATAGTTGTCCTAAGAGTATCGGAATTTGGGAGATTCAAAGATAGATTGATGAATTACGACCTGGTGAGATTGGTTGATTTATGAATGTGTGGCACGTATTTATCCCAATTTGTTTGATTATCATTGATATAGTGTTTGAAATATTCTTTAAGGGTATGGTGACTTCGTTCCAGCGCACCATTTGTCTAAGGGTGATAAGGACTAGCAAAGATGTGTTTTATTTTGAACAATTGATTTAATTCTTTCAGTATTTCGGAACAAAAATCAGAGCCTTGGTCCGAAAGTATGCTTTCTGGGATTCCGAATAGTGTAATAAACTCAAGAAGATTATTTGCTATAGTGGCAGCTTCATGATTTGCAATAGATTTAGCATAAGAAAATTTTGTAAGGTCGTCCTCCATAGTTAGAATAAATTTGTTGCCGTTTTCCGTCAAGGTCAGTGTTGTGTCATTCAAAGGGGATTTCACTTGAAGTGGTTATTTCCATTAGGGCTTTATTAGGCTTTTGATTCGTTTTATTAATTTGGAATGACTGGCATGATTTTCTAAAATTTTTAATATCCGTTTTCATGTAAGGCCATTTATAATTTCCCTTAATGCGTTTATATGTGCAAATGAGCCAGAATGTCCGGACATTGACGAATTGTGATTTTGTTCGAGTATTTGTTTGATCTCTTCTTTATTTTTCGATTGAATTTTGGGTTTGTTTACTAACATAACAGTTATTTTCTTAAAAACAAACTGAAGTTTGTTCCTTAAACATGTCTTGTTTTAATCTAGAGTAATTTTCGATGGGGTTTTTCATGTAAATTTTTGCAATTTTGTTTTTAATTAATTTTTGCTTGAGGTGTTGCAGAGAGTGAAACAAATCTTTGTAATTAAATTGATCAAAAGAGTTAAGTTTTGCAAGAGAAATAAATTTTACCTTACAAATATTTGGGTTTTCCTCCAATTAGAGCCGCTCCAGGGTGTAAACAGCACAAGTGCTAGTTAAGTGACCCTAACGAAGCTGAAAAAATCAACGGAAACAGGGAAAATACTCAACGTTTCGAGGAACAAATCTGCCCCCGTTGTCAAGAATGAAAAAATCTAAAAATGAAAATGGTTAGTAAATACAATAAAACAGTAAAAAGCTCTTGCAGATTGTCAAGCTTTGAACTGACTTTGACAAGATGACAATTATAATGACATATAATTTAATTACTGGTTACTGGTCTTTAGTGTGATATTGAGGTATTATTTGGTAAATTAATTTGTTTTTGAAGTTTTATATATCTATAATTTCGTGTTATTCGCTTAGGAAGAATTTAATGATTTTGTTGAAAGGTTTAGTTAATTTTTAAGTGTCCCTTATCAACTTCAGTTTTTAGCAAAGGTAACCAGGTGTTATTAAAACTAACAGAAGTTGAAGCAACACATTCATCTTTATTTAATAAAATTAAAGCACTTTCTTTAATTTTACGTTTTTTAGATGAAGGTTCCTTTGCTAAAATATTTGAAGCGTTCCATTGTATTATGTGATTGTTATCAAATGCAAGTTGACAAATATGTGATTTGTGGCATTGTGTATTTTTAATATAAGTTTGGTGTTCTTTTATACGTTTTGATAATGGTCCACAGGTTTCACCTATACATAATTTATTGCATTCACATGGTATTTTATAGATAACATTTTTAGTAGTTTCATTTTCATTGAGTGGTTTTGTTTTTGTTAGTTTTCTGTTTTGAAAATAGTACGAATGTTAAATTTATTACCTTTTCGTTTTATTTTGTCTGATAAACCAGGAATATAAGGAATAAAGAGGTTAATAATAGGTCTATTTTGATTTTGTCTAATATTTGGCTGTTCAAACTCTATAAAGCATTTTTGAATGAAATCAATAGGATAGTTATTATTAATCAAAACATTGCTTAAAAATTCTTTTTCTGTGTTGAAATTTTGATTATTACAAATTATTTGCATTCGATCATATAGACTTTTTACGACCCCCTTTTTAACCATTATTGGGTGATTTGATTTAAAATTACAAGATCAATCGACTTACCTGTAAGGAAGATCGATCGGAATTTTCCGAGCATCTCCGCCGTCCTTCATTACACTTTGTAGTATACAATTTTATCCCAACCGGTACAAGTTTTAAAGAAGTTATCAAAAAACATGATGATTCAGCCGTCCCAGGCCCGGTCGCTCGAGCTCGTCGCCCTGTTGCGTCATTACAATTTTGGTTCCTATGATATTTTTGATTACATTGCATTTGGGGTGATAGGGAAAAGGTAAAAACTGGGTGGGTTTGTAATGAAGGACGGCGGAGATGCTCGAATAATTCCGATCGATCTTCCTTACAGGTAAGTTGATTGATCTTCACATCTCCGCCGTCCTTCATTACACTTTGTAGCTGTTTAAAGTATTTGCGATGTAATCTACATTAACTGAAAATTGCGATTTTCTGTGGTCTTAGATTTGCAAGGCCCTTTTTATAAACTAAATTCCAAATTTATAGACATTAGGTTTAATAGTATACATATGAAGGTACACATGTTTAACGCTTAACTGATATTAATTTATTTGTTAATTTATTTTTAATACTATACCAATATTCTTATGTAATATGATAATGAGTTGGTAAGTAAGTTATAATTGTAACTTAATATTTATATGATTCCTTAGAAATTATGGTTCAATAAACAAGATGCAAATTCAGTGGGATTACCCGCGATAGGTTTGTTATAGAATTTTGAGAATACTTTTGATTTTTCCGTCCAGCCAGCTGTCTTCTGAGTGGTTTGTAATGTAACTTCCATTCTTGAGCTGCTGAAGTTGCCACGTGTCGCGTGCTGCGTGCCCCAAAGATTTTCGTGCTATACGGCTGGCTTTTAGTATTGACTTGACTCATCTGCTAATGGTTTGACTGCTGGCTGGGTGATAGGGCTTTTGTGAGTGAGTATTAAATTTTCTTTGGTTTTGTTATTTATGGTATCGATTGCATCTGCAAAGGCAACGATCTATTAGCATATCTACCATATCTATGAATGCTGTAATTTCTGTTTTTGAACAGAAAAGTAGGTATGTTCACTATCTGCAACTGCAATTGCAGACAGTGGAGGGTACGATCGATTGTATCTGCTAATACAACGACCTATTCCCTTTTATTGACTGGTAGCACCCTTTTTCCTTTTGTGCGTTCTATGTAAGTCTCTAATAGCGGGGCTATACATAGTTCAGGTTGATTAATAAAATAAGGTAATATCAAATATCTTTTTTTTATATATATCCAAATTAGAGAAAGTGCAGATTTGTGTGAGTTCATGGTAAAGTAGGATGACCACGAAGACAAATGAATGTTTAGGAACTCAAGAATAAGTTTACGGTTATTGTTATATATTTGTTTGTGCTTACAAAACCAGAAATTCCCACATTTATTGTAAATATTTCCGTATTGTTTAAGGGTGCTATCTGTCAATGAAGAAATAATCACTTTTATCGCTTCATTAGGTACGCTTTGTTGTAGAAAAGCTCTCTATTTCCATAGAATTACGCCTAGACTCTAGATCAGCTTCCTTATTGTCTTTTGATTTATGAAGCGTAAATATAGATGTTTTTGGCTTCACACCATTTCGAAATAGCTTTTGTTATACTATTTAATTTATTGACTCGTACACTGCCCATTTTGTTTATGCACGGTTTTTTTTTGCAAAGCATTTTAAGCCGAAAAAGGCTGCTTTAAGTTCTAGGATGTTTATGTGAACGCCACAGTCTTTTCCGTTCCAAAATTCCCTTGTGATTTTTTCCATTGCAGAAAACGCCCTTTCGGCTCGTGAGTCATCTGAAAATATTTCTAAAGAAAATTTATGTTAAGAAAAACTTTGAACAGACATCATTAAGTTTTTTAACCATCAATTCAAATCTTCTTCCATAGTGAAAGTTATCTTAATCTTTGAGTCACATTTCCTATTGTTTAATTTTAATGCTAAGATTTTTTGCCTCTTTAAAGATTTTATGTGTAACCAGCCATACTGTACAGTTGGCCAAGCAGCAACTAGTTTTCCGACGAGTTGTGCAAATAATCTTATTTTACAGATATTTTTTTTCTAATGTTTTGTATGTCTTTATAAATGATTTCCCTTTTCTCTTGAGTTAAGGCTATTGTCATGTTAGTTGTATTATAAATAAACCCTAAAAATGGGCATTGTTGCGCGGGAATAACTACGCTTTTTTCGGAATTAATTATTAATCCTAAATCTTGTAATGTTTGTGTAATTTTATTTATACTTTTAAGCAATTCTCTTTTGAATTACCAATAACTAGCCAATCGTCTAAATAGAGTACAGTTTTTATACCCTTTAATTTTACATATCTTACAACTAGTTTCAGAAGTTTTGTGAAAAGATATGGAACTGGAACTGTACATAAACCATATGGAACGCAATTAAACTGGTATAGTACGTTGCAAAAATCGAACCTTAAAAACTTCCAATGACTACTGTGGATAGGAATAAGGAAATATGCATCTTTAAGATCAATTTTCCCGGTAATGCGTAATTTGAAATAAAATTTTGTGCCGTCCTGTAGTCTTCGAGTTTAAAATGGGATGCTGTCATATAGCTATTTAAGATTTTTAAGTTGGCATAAATCGATATTTCCCATTGAGTGAGTACGACGATAAGAATTCGCCATCCACCGATTTACATTCCTCGACAGCCCCGATTTTTAAAAGTTCATTAATCGCCGATTGATACTTGGCGATTTCACAATTCTTAATGTCGCAACGTACTTTGCTAATCTGGAGTGGTGTCCTTGAAGGGGATTTTATAACCTTGTACCCACGCTATTGTTGAACCGTTTATATTTAATTTCTGCCAATTTTGAACGTATAATATTAGTTCAGACGGTTGGCTAATTTCAATTATTGAAAAGGAGGGCTAAAACCCACGGACTAGTTGTTTCCGTAATTGATAAAAGTAGTTGTTTTGGCGTGCAGTTGCAGGATTTAGTACAGTTTCTACTTCAAGATTTAATTTTGGTGGTCTGAGGACATTGTAGTTGGCGGATACTTCTCTATCATACTGTTTTCTTTTTTTTTATTTAGTTTCTTTAATCTATCTATCTATCTAAAAACTACCTGGGTATGTAGTTGTTTCTGATGTTGGTAAGTCTCGATTCGAATGAGTTACTTCCTCAGCTAGCATGAGAGGATCTTCTAATGCATCTGCAAATGCAAAAGATTTTCCTTGGTTTTGCTACTTATGGTATCGATTGCATCTGCAAATGCAACGATTTATTAGCATATTTACAGCATCTGCAAATGCTGTAATTTCTGTTTTTGAACAGAAAAATAGCTTCATGAATATATTCACTATCTGCAACTGCAATTGCAGACAGTGGAGGGTACGATCGATTGTATCTGCTAATACAACGAACTCTTCACCTTTTTGCGTGCTGCTTAACCCTCGTTATGCTATCGACTGCATCTGCAAATGCAACGATTTTTTAGCATATTTACAGTATCTGCAAATACTGTAATTTCTGTAACGTAAGGAAAACGGGATATGATGAACCATAGACAAGAACTTGCATGTTGTCTTCTTATGTAAGAGGGTTGCAATAGTATGGTGGTTATTTGTTTATGTATCTGCAAATACATAGCACTATACCGTTTTATTTTTGTCGGTACATATATCCTTTATATCGGCAAATGTAGGGATATAGTGTGCCTCTAACATAATATACCTACTGGGGTGGAGGCTATTGAGGCCCTTCACATCTGCAAATGTGAAGGCCAATTTTAGTTAAAGTTATTCGCATCTGCAAATGCGAACTTAAATAGGTATTTATTATTTATTAACATCTCCTGCAAGCAATGTTTACTCCAATTTTTCCCTCACCGGCCGGCTCATATCAACACGAATTGTTTACAAATAATGCGTTCCGGTATTACATCGATTCGACAAGCCGAACGATAACATTCCGATAATCCAAAATACTGCGCGCGATGCGACACGAATCCATGTCTCTACGTTCTAGCAAAATTTCTATTAATTTACCTTTTTTTTCCTAATTTTGGATTAGCTTTGGGTTCTGTTGATTGAGCCCCCGTAGCGAGCGAAGCGAGCGGAGGGCCATACAAAGTCATAATAATACCCAACTTGGGACGCGCGTAAATAAAAATAATTATGAGTCAGCTTGCCTTTGTGGCTTTTTTTTAGGGGTTAATTTCGTGAGAAAAGGGCACCCTTCGACTTACTCAATTTTTTTTTAATACAGTAATAACAATAATTACAATATACATAGTCCTTATTCCCCTAGACAGTGTTTTTGAACACTGGTATTGAGGATAATTGCATTTTACTAATAACAGTACGATTTCCTATAAACTGTCTAGTATTGTGGCTATGAATATCCCTTGAAAATATTATGTTAATATTTGATTTTTGAGTTTTATTTATTATCCTGTAGATAAGTTTATTCTGTTCATACTCTTAAATTCTCATATAGATCTACAGTATGAGTCAGCTGGATCATAATTAAATATAACTTTTAGTATTTTGTTTTGCAATATTTGCATCGAATTGTAGTTTATAGTCCCACATGTGCCCCATAGGGGGATCAAATATCGAAAACGTGATAATACGAAGGCATTATAAACATTTTGTTTCTATTTTTTATATTCATCTTTATATGATATAAAGGTTTTACTCTATGTAGAACATTAATAAATGTAACAATGTTTTGTCATGCCCTCGTATATAAATAACAGTTTGCTAGTATAATAATTAAAATCGCAGTCAGCACATTTAATTTTGTTAAGATAGCGTCTGCCTTGCTGACGAGAGGTAAAATATGTATATAAGTTTTTTCTTTACTGATTCATTCGCATTTTTGACTGTAACCCGTTTGCACTCTATTTTATTCTAATATAGTTAGTTTTAGAAGTTTGAGAGTGTTTTCATTTTAATTTTATTAAGTAAAAAATTAAGGGTTACAAGTGTCATATTTATTCATAATACTACAGTTTAGTATTATACACATTTAGTTTGCTTTTATACGAGAGATAGTTTCTGTTTTTATATATCTAAGATAACCAGGTATTTATGTATTTTTGAAATTTTGGCATCTAATCTTATATGGACTCATCCCCTGATTTGCTTCTTCCGATGAATATTGCCCCCTTTCTTTCGCCTCCTTTGCGGGCACGACGTATCACTAACACTTTCACTGTCTTGAAATGCGATTTTTAGGCATTTTTCTTCTTAAAACCAAAAGAAAGATCCGATTTACGGATTCTTTACTACTTGTCACCGAACGGTACAAAATTGTAATGATGCAACAGGGCGACGAGCTCGAGCGACCGGGCCTGGGACAGCTGAATCATCATGTTTTTTTGATAACTTCTTTAAAACTTGTACCGGTTGGGATAAAATTGTATACTACAAAGTGTAATGAAGGACGGCGGAGATGTGAAGGATAATTTAAATATCTGTTTGTATGTGTAGGTTTTCTGTATATTTTTGTTTCGAAACTATTCAAGTCTTTTTTATAAAAATGTCAAGAAATGAAAGTTGCTCATTAATTTCTTTTTCTATAGTGAATTGGATTGTAGGTTATTTCGTGTTAATATGATTTAGAAAATCGTTAATCTCCCTCGAGGAGCTGCTGAACCTTGTCGTTGGTAGAGGGGGCTCAGAATGCGGACCGGGGTCTCATGTCTATTTGCTAAGGACAGCTCAGGCGTTTGCAATAAACGCTTCTTATTTACTTACCTTATTTTATCCATTTACCTTTTAAATTCTCTCCCTATTCCCCCGCCCCCTGGGAGCGGCGTTACTATCCCCTCCGACGCTATTAGGTCTCGAGGGCTAGGAGGCTTCCTTTTTTCTCCCATCCTTCCACCCTAGTTATATACATAAAAAAAAAAAACAAAAAAAAAACTGGAAAAATAATCTTATATACTGACCTGGCAATGGATACGGATATATTTGGGGCAGCCCCCCATCTACACTTAAATGAAATGGACAAAAATGAAGAGCTAAACCGTACGGTGCAGGGGATTTCGGACTCCCCAGTACAGGCTGAGGAAGTCTCAACGCGGGGCGACCTTGGTGACAATGCTACCGCGTTAAAATTGTTAAAACCGATAGAAGAGAGTGAACGTGTGCTTCTGGAGAAGCTAACGGATCCAGAGGAAAGAAGAAAATCAATGGAACGAAAGTTCTTCGATCCGCCGTACATGTCGAGAAGAGGATCGGCTTCTGTAAGCGTAAAGGTTGGTGAATTTTTCACAAAATTAAACTTAGAAAGAGATGATGCCATCAAAACGAATACACCATCGAAATCAGTATCAACACAGTCGAATATCAAAGAAAACCGCAAGGAGACTGACGACATTCTGGACTCCGAAGATGTATCGCCATTTCAAGAAACCAAAAAGAGACGAAGAACACAAAA
>MU193517.1:7802-18022 GCA_016904865.1 Pissodes strobi
TATACTGCTGATTCTGTTTTCTCTGGGGATAAACATGCAATGTAATGGTTCACACTCTACCCAGAGCAATGTCAGGAATATCCCAATTCCTGGTTGGAGACATGTCTTGAATCACATCACATGCTCCATGTCCACGATGAAAACACCACGACAAGAGTGAGACTCCTGAAAATCCTACCACAGATAGTTTCGTTCTTTCGGGACTCATCGTGATGTTGAAAACTTACAACCGCTGCTTAAGTTTTATAGTCCGGTAAAAGCAGACTGAATACTTGAAAAAGTATAAAAAGTGTGCTTTTGTATGTTTCACTCAACTTTTGATATACAAGTGACGAAGGAGATCCAATTGACTTCCAAAAAAACGGTATCCGCCGCTGAACTATGATGGTCCGGTAAAAGGAGACTGAATTTGAAAATAATATAAAAACTGCGCATTTTAAAGATTCCCAAGATTTTCATTTAGAGATGAGGGGCATCCAATTGACCTCGAAAAAATGTACGTAAATAAAACTAAATGTAACTCCGTTAAGAGCGTCCTTTCCCTTTGAAGCGTGGGAAAGATAACTGCATGTAACTAAATATAAAATATTTAAAATTGTGCGCTTGCAATCGTTTTGCATCTTAAAAATATAGGAAGGCTGGTTTGTTTTTCATACAATTTTGTATGGTTTTTGTATAGGGAAACATATTTATGGGGTTTATATTGTTTTATTTTTTTAATTTATAACACTTTGAAGTCAGTGATTTTTCGACATTTTTAACTTCAGTCGCTGGGACTATAGGGCATTATGAAATAAAACCAAAACATGGTAAGCACAGACCAATACGTTTTATATGAATTTTAAAACGGCTCTTGATTGTGATTGTGCACTAAAACAATACTGACATTTGAAAAGTATAATAGAACGCATTTTTATCAAACATTTCTAACCATCACAGTGTGTTGCCTTAATTACCACGCCCTAACAAAAATTAAAAACGGCATCACCTGACTTAATTTTCACTCTCATCCCTCTCTTTAATAGAGTCTCCCTCTTTAGGATACAGTATTTGAAAGGCCATAAAATATGTAATGGGTGACGTAAAAGTCATTAAATTTAATTCATACTTCGTCCTTTCTTAATGTTTATGGCCAATCTATTTTAAGGAAAACATGTTTTTAAAGAAAACCCTTTACACGTGCACAACTGAGGACTGAATGTACTACAGATATGTAAACCAGTGGCGGCTCGTGAGTTTAAGTGTGCAGGGTGAAAAGGACCTTATGCGTCCTTTGGAAAATGCCCGCCGTAGGCGTCGTCTGAGGCTATCCCGGTGGGGGAGCCACGTTCAATTTTTACCCAAAAGTCGTTAAAATCGTTTAAAAAACAAAAATTCGGCGCCCTCTTGAATGCAATTGTTGCGCACTCAAAGAAATTAATAAGTAGGTACTTATCGATTTCAGAAGAGTAAACCATTAAAACAGTTTATTGTAACTACAAATCAATAAAGTTCAAAAAAATTTTGTGAGAAGTTCGAAAACGTTAAAAAACATATCGGTTCGATGGCAAAAAAGGATTATTGTAGATATTTTTGTCGGTGGTTAGAACCTCGACTTTGCCGTTTCCTAGTTTTTAAAGTGAAATTCCATTCCCTTGTTATATCCACATTTCCATTTGTTTCAAGCGTAAATTTCGGGGCTAAAATGTCTGGTGAAAGACCGACCATCCTTTTTCTTCGCACAAGTTTGGTGTAGTTTTAAAAACGGCATCGATCTCCCCAACCTCTTATTTCTATCTTTTTATTTGGATCCAATAAGGAAAAGTTATTTATAATAACATTTTCAACTGAATTTATGCCTCCACAGCAATTACCTATTGTCAGAACCCGAACTACTAGCCATGACAGTAGAATAATAGTATATAAATAAAAATATAAAACACTATACAATATTACGTACACTCATAAGGTTACACAGCTAATTAATAGCCCGACATGTGTCAACGAAACAAAAGTAAACCGTAATAATAGTAGAGCATGATTCTTGAAACCGAGATATCTCCGTTTGAAATTTTTTCGGCCATAAGGGCTAATGCAAATGATTTTTTTTAAAATAAATATCAAAAAGTACTTCCTACAAAGACCTTATTGTGCATGGGACCAAAAAATAAGTATTATTTCTCTATACAGTGGTACCAATATCTCGATTTTGTATTATAGTGCTCTTTTGCGGAGTCTAATTTTTTTATTACCTCCGGAATAAGGGTTATCATATCATGTACTTTCATCCCTGAAAAAATCAGCTTGTGACGCTGTACTATAAACGCAAGATTTGCAAATTATTACTAAATTAAGATAGAAAGTGAGGATCTGAATAGCGCACGGATGGGCCTTGACGTCTCTTGATTTTACGAACATTTACGACCTATTTGCATGACGAAAATGCATTTAACCAGAGCGCCGAAAACTAGCGCACGGCAGATTTAGGGTACGTCCATAGTACACCTCTTCTCGCTTCACCGCGGCAGACTAGCGATAAAAAAATCAATAAAGGAATGGTAGCGCGTGGCCATAGTGCGCCTGCAGCCTGTTTCTCGCATTTCGCTTAACCCGCTCGTTGTTTCATGTCAGTTCATGTGCAATACGCAGTATTGTTCTAGTTTGTTGCTCTGTCATTTAAACAAATATTAAATATGTATAAACATTGATTAAAAGCTAGGATCCGCAGAATGGAAATTGATAAATATATTTTAATTTCGAAAGTGCTTTAAAAAAATGTTATATGGGACAAACTATTGAAGTACGGTATTCATCATCTGCTGAGCGAGACCAATTAATTTCATGAACTTGAGTTGTTCTTTCTTGTTTTAATTTATTAGAAACATTATCGCTGGCTAATAAAATACATAACAGATCTCACGAGATAGCTCCATGATGCCAACTGAGGAACTGAGACGAAGCGAGACACTCACGCAAGCGGTGCTAGGTATATGACCACCACCTGCTACAATCGCGCAGGTTGACCAAGCGAGTAGAGTAAAAGCCGGCTAGCGAGAAGCGGTGCATTATGGACGTACCCTTAGATTATCGATCGTCGCCGTCGTAGCCTCGATTTCGCTTAAACAATGTATTCTGCGGCCAGTGGAGATTCAAAAATATGCAAATTCGCAAATTATAGTTACTTTATGTTAAATTGTATGTAGGGAAGGAGATTCAATTTATTTTCGCAGGCACTGCGCGCACACGGGCGCACTTATTCAGAAGCTGCCTCTGAAGTAAACTTTACATTTTGAGTCCAACGAGTCTTCTAAATGTGTGGGCCATTCAATTTTTAGAAATAAATTTTAAACCACCTTGTCTAATTTAACGATTTTTTACTACAGTGGGTAAAATTTCATAAAATAGTGCTATTATTGCAAAAGTTATAATCAAGTTGAGTGAAATATTCTAAAGCACACTTTTTACATTTTTTTTTTCTATTATTCAGTCTACTTTTACCGGACTGGTTGTATTTATTCGAGAACATCAACGAGATGTCCCGTGTCATTTCCAAATTAAAATTTGAGTCAAACATCCAAAAGCATACTTTATATATATTTTTCAAATCCAGTCTTCTTTTGCGGATCTATCAGAGTTCGTTTTTTTTTGGAAGTCAGGGGGATCTTATTCTTTACTTGTAAATTAAAATTTTAGTGAAAATACAAAAGCACAATTTTTATATATTTTTTCAAATATTCACTCTTTTTTTGCCGGACTAATAGAGGTAACTGGAAGTTGCAATTTTTCAAGAAAATCAGAAAATTATACCTTGTCATTTCTGAATTAAAATTATAGTGAAACATTCAACAGCTCACTTTTTATATAAAACGCAGATGATAGTTTTTAAATATACTGGCTTTTTTTCAACTGGGAAGGAACGGAATCTCACTTCAAATTGAGAATGTGATACAACGAGCAGTATATAGATGTAACCTTGGATGTAACAAAACTGAGCTTACAAAAATTGTGAATAATAGGAAGAATGGTATAAAATTATTTTAACTTACAGGGAAAAATTTAAATACTGACAATTTAATTTGTTTGTTCATGAAAAAAAAATACTGCCTGGATGAATATGTTCACATCAAAATGAAAATACCTCCGAAAATACCAGTCCAAAAAATAAAACATACAAACTGAAAAAAAATCACACCATATTGCGTTGCCAAGTTAATGTAATTGTAACGATATTATTGAATACTTAAATGACGATCTTAAAATAAAATTTGCAAGAACAAAAGCTTAATCAGTCTCGTCAGTATTATCAGTCAGAACTAAAGACAGAGATATTGTCTTCGTCGTCATCGTCTTCGTCAGTCGTACTTACAAATGGCGGAATGTCAGAGGCATCACACACTCGTATTGCCTCCCAAGCCTCTTAAATTATGTTTTCTGTATGAATAACATATTTTTGCCAATGATCTATAGAAATCTCGTTTATTACCCTTTCCCATATAGCCAGAACTTCTCAAGGTGACCCCTTAAGATTGGAAATATCTTCTCTTCTTCTTCTTCATTCTTGATTTTAGGCGAGTCGCCTGTTCATTTATCGTCCACTTGCGTGAGACTGTCGCTCCATCATTTCTTGGGGCGCCCAACGTCTCTTCGTCCCAATGGGGACTTGTCGCGAGCAATTCTCACAAGTCTGCGGTTGTCCAACCTGCTTATGTGTTCATTCCATTCCTTCTTCCTGTTTGCTACCCAGTCATTGATGTTCTTGACATTACAGGCTGTTCTGATATTCTCGCTTCTCTCTCTATCCAGCAGTGTCTTTCCAGTGATTCTACGGAGTATCTTCATCTCAGCTGTCTCTAGGAGTCTTTTGGTTTTCGCTGTTTCTGGCCTGGTTTCTGCGGTATATGTCATCACCGGCCTCACGACGGTTTTGTAGATCCTCGATTTAGTCTCCGTTCACATACTCTTATTGCACCATATTGTATTCAGGCAGCCAGCTATTCAAATTGCTTTTGTTGTTTGATCTCTCTCATCTGCTTCAATATCACCAAAGCCGGAAAGTTCTATGCCAAGGTAGTTAAATTTCATATTCTGCTCGATTACTTTCCCGTCAAGATCAAGTTTGCATCTTAGAGGGGTTTTTGATGTTGTTAAGCACTTTGTTTTGGTCGGTGATATTTCCATATTTAGAGACTTGGCTGTTAGGTTGAATAAGTGTAATAACCTTTATAAGTCATCTTCATTTTCTGCAATGAGGGCGGGCACCGTCAGCATAACACACTATTTTGATTTTAGCCATTTATTGTTTGTATATATATGTTCTCTATGGTTTTAATGAGATTGTGTGGGATTTGCCTGTTGTAAAGGAGATGCAGGACGTCTTTCAGCTAGATACGGTCAAATGCTCTAGTTAGATCAACAAAACATACAAACGCTGGCTTGTTGTATTCAATCGATTTCTCCACTATTTGTCTTAATACGAAAACGGCGTCTGTGCAGGATCTTCCCGATCTGAATCCCTGTTGTTCGTCCGCCAACGATGTAAGATTGTTGATTTTGTTCGTAATTACTTTAGTTGTTAGTTTTAGAGCAGTGCTTAAAAGGTTTATTCCTCTATAATTTGATGGTATTTTTTTGTCCCTTTTTTTGAACATTAGGATAGTAGTGCTGGTTCGCCATTCATCTGGGATTTGGTGTTGATATATAATTTTCTGTATTAAAGTTGGTAATTCTTCTGTTAGTCTTTGCCCACCGTATTTGAGCAATTCGTTTTGTATACCGTCTTGCCCGGCGCTTTTTCTATTTCTTAGGTTCTGTAGTGCGTTTTCTACGTCGGATGTATTGATCGTGGCATCTGCGTTAATAGCTATTTCTGGTGTGGTAGGCTCGTCTGCCGTGTTTGTCGTTTTATACAGATCGGTTAAATATCTGATTCACTCTTCCTTTTTAATGTGGGTTGGTTCTAGCAGTTCATTGACCTCCTTCCTCTGCGGTCTTATGAATCACCATATCTGCTTTTGAAGTCCGTAGAAATCATCTTCCAGGCGTTTGGAGAACATTTCCCAGTGTTCGTTTTTGGTTTTTCTCACTAGTTCGTTAGTTTTGTTCCTAACTTGCTTATACTCGTTATATGATTCTGGCGTTCGCAGAGAAATCGGGTTTTCTTCGATATTTTGTTGTAATCTATTTTTGTATAGGTACTTTATCGTAGGGTCCCATAGCAGCTCAATATTGAATTTCTGTGTTGATATCAGCAGTTTTGATTGTTTTGGTATTCGGATTTTCAATCTAATTCTTCCGAGTAAAAGGTTATGACCGCTTCCTATATTTGCCGAATTGAGCGTTCTGTTTTCGAGTATTTGAGTTGGGTGAAATTGCCTATTAGTCACAATGTAGTCGATTGTCGATGTGTGGCCTCTGTTATTTGCAAATGTGAATTTATACTGGGGTTTTAGGTCGAAAAACGTATTATTGATACGCAGTTCATTGTAAGTACATAGGTCTATCATTAGTTCCCCGTTATCATTCAGCACATGCGTTGAACCTTTGTTTAATTCCTGGGACTGTTCCGTTTCCAACTCGTGCATTAAAGTCCCCACGTACTATCATGGGTTGGTCACTTGGTACTGAGTCGATTGTGGTTTGGAGTTGATCAAAAAACGAGTCTCTCAGGAGCTGCGGTCTGTTGTCTTCTGGTGCATATATTGATAGTACATTTATTGTTTGGTCGTCTGACTTTAGTGTAACAGCTATAATTCGTGGGCTGATGTAGTTGCATTCCTTTATACAATTTTGGTATTTCGTGCTGATTGCCATAGCAACACACTCTCTTGCTCTTTCGTGCTTCTCAACTCCGCTGTAGACCACAATATATTCTGCGTACTTCTTTTGGCCTTTTCCCTTCATCTTTGTTTTCTGTAGGGCGCATATATCGATCTTGTTATCTGTTAGTTCTTTTAAAGTTTCTTGGTCTTTGTTTTTGTATGGATCTGACATTCCAAGTAGCAACACGCAGCAGATCCTCCTTTTTCCAATTCGTTGTCCGTTTTCTCGCGTGGGTCGTCGTGGTTAGATCAGTCCTGTTCCGAGGCAAGTATCCGTTTCTGTGAGCTTGTGGTTTCGTTTTACCCAGGGTAGGGTGCTAGCCTGACCCTAGAACCTTCCTCCTCTATCCGGGCTTAAGACCGGCAGCATAGTCATCAAGCTACTCAATTCACCCAATGACCATGCAGGCGGATTGATTGGAAATATATTGATCTTATTTTCCTTTACATTCCGACCATTCCATTTCAACTGGATTAAAATGGCAGCAATGGTATGGTGGCAGTCGCAAAATTTTATCTCCTAAAGGTTAAACATATTCATCAAGGAAGTATTTTTTTTCACTAGGGCAGTTTCTGCCTGCAATACTCCATATTTGATCTTTTATGGCCTTTTCTGGAAAGTCAATATTATTTTTCTGGAACCATTCGATCAGTCTCTGCTTTTTCCAAGGGATTTTTTTTAATAAACCAGAATGGTAACTTGCATTCGCCATGATTATGAATGACTTTGGGAGAAGATTCGGAACCAGCTGAGTTTTAAACCACTTTTCGAAGTTTTTCCTGTTCATATTGTCTTGATAATCTTTAATCCACTTTTGAATATTAAATTCACGCCCTTGATGAAGCCATCTTTGGTTCCGGCGTGGACAGAGCCGTAGCCAGAAAGAATATTTAGGGTAGGCAGAATAAACTTTTGCACAGGCTTACACACATAGCTTATTTTATTTAAAAAATATACATCATGGATTAACTATGTTACTTATCAACATTTGAATTTCACGTTTATATAGTATTTATGTTTAATACAATCAACAGGCAATAGAAATTTACATAAATAATAATTAGTATTAAGTAACTACTGCTTTAACAACTCGACATACTCATTTACTTTTTGTGGAATACACTAAACAAGGAAAACAAAATAAAACACAAAACATAACACAAAAATATTTCTTATTGATATTCCTATTATAATAATGGTCCCCACATTTTAAGTTAGAAGTTAAAAAATGCCTTTCTTTGACATAACATACAAATTAAAAAATTAATACCCTGACAATTATTAAACAATTGGAAAGCGGACTAAACAAGAAAATGCAGGAATAGAGAATAGAGAGTAGGTAGTGGTTCTAAAATACAGTGTGAACCAAAAGTTGAACATAAACTCGATAAAAAACTGAAGGAATTTTTTGGACCCAGTATCATGCTCGGACGTCAATGAAAACTGGAGTAAAATCTTCCGGATCTAAATTTCTATTCTTGATATACTCCCCTAAAGAAATTTATTCTTTTATGAACAATACCTGGCAAGCCCCTCAAATATTTTTTCTTCAAACGTCAGTAAATCCGTCATTACTCGACTGTGTAGGCGGCCGTGAAGTTTCGTTTTTCCTTCGCCGGAGCTTTGCTTTTCACTTTTCCGCCGGCGGAGGTAAAAGTGTTGTCATAGCAACATAGATAGATAAGCGTCAACAACTCAAGAGTTATTAAACTAAAATTTGTATTTATCATTCAATTTGTGACTGCATTTCTAAAAATCACTAATTTAGGAACAAATTGGTTATTATTTAATCGAACTTACTCAATAACTGCTTATCAATACGGAATTAAAATGCAAGCGAAGACGCATATAATTATTGTTGACAGTGTCCACTGACAGCTTTATGTTACATTACTATAGCAACAACCTGAGCCTATTCACCGACACCGCACCGGTCTAAGCCGCCTTGCGAACCCACTTATCTTTAATAATTATTATTATTACTATTAAAAAGAGACGTTTTTGCATTAATTTGTCGACATTTGAAGAAAAAACAGCATATTTTATTTGGAGGAAAAGTTACTTTTCATGGCTTGCTCTCTATTACCAGCCTCTCTCCGTTCGGCTGTTAAACCATGAAAAGTACTACTTTTCCTCCATATAAAATAATATACTATTCTATTACTTGTTTTTTCCACTTGAAGCCTATACTTTTGATGCATCTTCTTAAGGAGTCGATGGAAAACTCAAAATATTCAATTTTTCCCTGAACTTTTGTCTTAACTGTTGCCAATATTACATATGGCGTACATAGAATAAATTGTGTTCTTATATTTTTCTAATATTGTGTAATTTTGGTGTTTGCGATCTTTTGCTTGGAAGACATACTGGAAGCGTAAGCCTGGTCTGATTTTGTCCCATTCTTCTTTATATTTGCGTTCGTTGTTGGGCTCAATTTTGATGCATCTGCGGCTCGCTGTATCACACTCTCAATTTGAAGTGCAATTCCGTTTCGGACTTCCTTTTCCAGTTGAAAAAAGCCAATTTATTTAAAGTCAGCCGCGCTTGTTCATTATACCTATTATATCTTTTTTCTCACCATTATTTAAAACTTCTCGAAATAACTTTCGACAAGAAGTTGGCATACCAATATTTTTGATTGACAGTGATGGATACGTCACATAACCAAGTATATAAAAATTATTAATTATCGGACACCAATTTTTTTCAAAAGTATACTGTCATCGTTGTTTGGCATATATTAAACAAAGATAAACAAAAATGACGTCATTATAAATGGGTATAATTTCGACTTTAGATTTTTCCACAAATACGAGTATGAATGATTTCGTACACGCAAAATCAAGCAAAATTCAGAAGATTCAAAGATCTAACGTACTGAATTCTCTTGAGGAAGCGCTCGAATCATTGTTTTCGGAAAGGGTTTAAATTTTGGTCCTTCGAATGAATAATATTCACTGGTTTCCTTAATTTTTTTAAATAAACTACATTATTTTATTATTCAATTTACTTTTTTAGCCATGGTAGGGGTTACCACGCTGGCCATCCTTTAGAATACGAGAAATCACAAAAATTGTGTAGTATTTGCAAATACTTTATTGCGTATTTCTAGACCTGCATATTTTAATTACCATCCTACTAAAAACAAAATACGCGCTGTATAAAGCCATGACACCAGTCTGCTTTATTTTCCATTACATTTTTCTTAGAAGGTCATCCTCGAATGACGGCGGTCTAGCAAATAGGTCCTTGAAATCTATTTTTAGATACCTATGACCCATCCAAATTCTCTAACACCAAAGGATTCCAAACAAACCGCTTGAGGATCCGGAAGTTAAAGACTACCCAAAGTTAAACGATAATTATACATGGTGAATATAGGTGGATGCCAATTAAGAACATTCTTGGATCGGACGCCAATT
>JAEQML010063334.1:0-23246 GCA_016904865.1 Pissodes strobi
TAAAATACTAAAATTATATTAAAGATTTGAATAGTAATTAATATCCATTCATTACGTTTGATTTGCTTTTCCGTCCACACAAAATTATAACTTTTTTGAAAAATCAAATATGCCTTGGAAAACAAAGCAGCCTACATTATAATGTTGTTGCCTAGTTGTCAATCATATTAAGATTGCACCTATTTATAGTGTATGACATATTTTGGTGTTTTTATTCGTAAAGAAGTATGCCTTTTCCACCTGCAGAAGTGTTTCATATGTTTCGTACTTATTTTCAATGCGATGATAATGCAACGGTTGCCGCTAGAGTCTATGCGGTGGAGTATCCTGAAAGGCGTCATCCGACTGTCAAGGTTTTTCTTAAAATCATTAATCGCTTTCGAACAACAGGAAGCATTCATCGTCCTATATATAGAAGAACGAAAAGAGCACGAACTGAAGAAAATATTATAAATGTCTTGGCATATTTGCAATTTGATCCTTATATAACTACCACGGCAATTGCAAGGGAGTTGGGAATAACTCGAACTACTGTTCTAAGTATTCTAAGGGAAAACAAGTAAGTAATTACCGGTGAGATTGCAGAAGCGTCATTCATTGATTTTTACATAAGTTCGACATTATATCGATAAAATCTGGTTAGTTTAATAATAGGTTTGTTCTAGCAGCGATTTCAAACCAAAACCAAGCCATCCGGAGCTTGCGCATTGCAATATAAGCGACACTTAAATCGCTATGCGCAAACTCCGATGGCTTGGATCTGGTTTGGTTTGGGTTTAAATCGCTGCTAGAACAAACCTAATATTTTATAAAACAGGAGCATAAAGTGACACTTTTTTACAAATAACGGTTGTAAAAAAATGATGTTTTTCTTGCAGGTTACATCCGTATCACATTACGTTACACCAGGAATTAACGAACGACGATTTCGACCGTAGATTAGATTATTGCCACTGGCTATGGAATATGATTCAAGAGGATCCTGAGATTCTTTTACGAATTTTATGGACAGATGAGGCCACATTTCGTAGCGATGGGAGCGTAAACAGACACAATATACACTATTGGTCACACACAAATCCCAACTGGATGCAGCAGATTCAAAACCAAGGTCGTTGGTCTGTAAACGTTTGGTGCGGGATTATAGGCGGTAAAATTGTTGGCCCTTGGATTTTCAATGAACGACTTAATGGAGACACCTACCTAAATTTCCTAGAGAATGAACTTCCAGTTCTTTTGGAAAATGTCCCTCTCGAAACTCGTCGTAATATGTGGTTTCAGCATGATGGGTGCCCAGCTCATTACACAGCGAGAATTCGTGATTTCTTAAATAGGACTTTTCTGGAAAAATGGATAGGACGAGGAAGTTTATTTTCATGGCCACCAAGGTCTCCGGACCTAACTTGTTTAGACTTTTATTTATGGGGGCGACTAAAAGATCTGGTCTATGTAACCCGACCCACAACAAGGGAAGATATGATTCAACGGATCACAAATGCCGTTCGTAGCATCTCAGTCGCTGAAATCGAAGCAAGCGTGCTGACGACACAACAAAAAATCCAGTCCTGCATCGAACAAGATGGCCGTCATTTCGAACATTTAGGCCCTCACTAATTATCGTTAATAAAATATTTTATAATAAATCGGTCTTTTTCAAGACTATACTTCTTGCGTTAAAAAGAAATAGCTTTTCGTGTTTTATTAGTGTTATTTTTCCTCGTTCTTGTTGTAGCCTGTTGGCTTTTAAACACACTCCAAATTGTGGCTTTAGAAAATGGAATTTGGACCAGTCCCAAGTCTGGATAAAGTGTGAGGGAAAGCAACAATATATGTTAGAAACCTTTAAATATATGGAGTTTAATTTTTTTAACGACCACGATAAATAATAACAAAACAACCTTAAACACTATTTTTGTTATCAGGTTGGCATTTTAGCAGTAAAATAATATATATTGTGGTAAAACAACTATAATTAGGAATTAAAAACGACATATATATACCGAAACATTCCCTAAAATATGATTTTTTTTTCGTTTTTTAAATTACTTTTATTTATAATTTAGATTAGGAAAGAGATATTGAGATGCAGTTTTCACTGACGTGTTAAGCTCTCATTTTGCTATCTTTAGCTGTAAAAAAAGTGATATCGTTGCATTTAAAAGTTTTGAGAAAATCTGTCTTATTTGTGGTTATGTCAGAAAACGCCCTCTAGCGGCAACGTAAGCAATCGCAATCAGCTTGTTCATAGAGCAACTGATCGCTTAAGAAAAGCTCTTTTCAACGACACTAAGTTTGTTGAAATCCGTTGAGCCGTTTTGAAGTTATAGACATTTGTTTGGAAAAACAATTGAACATCGCCTACCACTTTATTTGAATAGATAGAGCAAAAAGTTATTAACAAAAAAGAATCAAATTTGTCTCAGCCTTAAAACTAGCTGCATTTCAAGTATTCTTAATTGGTGAAAATTTGGAAAAAAACAACTTATCAAATTCCACCTGGCGGCCATTTTAGAAACTTACAAATAATTTCCAGTGTTTTCTCTTGGCCATTTTAGTTACAAAATTTTTTACCGCAAGTCTTTACGATAATTATTTTTCGAGATATGGCCGAGTGCCCTTCGTAACTGACCACCCGGTACATAACAATCAGCTGATAGATTAAGAAATATACTAGATATAAATAGTGTAAAATAATGAATACATAAAGCCTAATCCATATAGGATATGAGATAAAAAAAGTATAAAATATGTCAAATGGCAAACAATAATATACAAAGACATAATACATAATAAAATAATAAATGCATCACTGACATACAATATAAATAACAAGCCAGTGCGAGGCAGGATCCGGAGAGATGGGAACCATATCTAAGACAATGAAGGCAGAGTCACGATGTCCAGAGAAAACTGTAAATTGTAAAGTAATGCAGTGAAAGAAATAAAGGCAGAACACGCCGTCCACACAAACCACAAAGGATAGAAAATCAGAATTTAGACGGTTGCCTAAGTTGCATATTTCAAAAGATTGCAGTTAGTCAACCCGAGCAATGGAACATCAACATGACCTGCATTTCATTTCAGTAGTATAAATACGTATCGTATCATATTATAATATTTAAAAATAATAGCTTAGCTGTAATTAAATTATCGTAATAGATAGGCCAAAATACGAATAGATATAGGACTGCCAGATATACATATATATGAATATTCAAAAGAATTATTTTTAATTCTTTATACGAGGATTTACAATAAGTAATAAATAAGAATCTGAAATATGATGAAATATTGGTATAAATAATCCAAGTCTAATAATGAAAATAAAAACGGAAACGTCTTAAAATATTTATTATAACAAAAAAAAATATATAAATAGTGGGCCGCCTAAATCTGACCACAACGGTCATATATTGTTATTGTATTTGGCAACTAAAAAAATTGATTGATTGTTATTAAATTAATAAAACAAACCTTTCTTTTGTTTCATGTCAGCAAAAAGCACTGGGTCAAGCAACATACAGAGTCGTCAAGACTTCAAGACTAATACCGGGTGGACAAAGCTGAGCCACGGCACGAAGTGGACAAAAAGTAAAATGAATGGATAAACTGTTGCAACCAGCCAGAACGTCTTGGATCGAGTAGAGATCAGTACGGTCGGATTGTGATAGTGTTAATTTAAGGTTGAGCGCAAAATGTAAAAAATATATATATGTAGTAAGGGAATAGCATATCTGGTAATAAACTCCGGAGGCCGTCGTTTTCTGGAGGGAGGGTATGTGTCAACTAACATAAAATCATACAGTGGAAAGTTTGAACTTAACCTTGAATCGAAATTATAAATTGTTGTTAATTAAAGTATAAACTGTTATGATTAACCTTAATGACAATTCAAAACAATACTCGAATTAGAGGTCGAAATTTGGTATAAAAAGCTGTACAGCAGCCCATACCGGCAGACTTTGATCTCCAGTGCGAACTACCGAAAGGGAAAAGCCCCTCTGATTAGGCACGTTTAAAAATGACCTATCAGTGCGAACTACCGAAAGGGAAAAGCCACTCTGATCAGGCACGTTTAAAAAAGACCTATCAGTGCGAACTACCGAAAGAGAAAAGCCACTCTGATCAGGCACGTTTAAAAAACGAATCAGTGAAAATTAATAACGCCATAAGGCAAAGTGCTATTTAAATTAACTACATATAAAAAGTAAACTACGTAACTAAATATTCAGCCAGACCAAATAATCTATCCGCCCGTCAATCTAATTGTAACAGCCCTTCAGGCTAGCTCCCCATCTCTCTCGCTGCTGTTCGTGGTTAATATTTTCGCGAGGAATATCCCAGGGGACTTACGAGATATGCATTCCCGAATATTTTGGTAATACTTACAACCTTCCATACTCAACCTGAAGTTAATAAACCGAGCCTTTTGTACACCGAGTGTTTCTATCCATCTCTCCCAACTACCTATATCTGAGCTCCGTCTTCTGAAAGAGCACAGCGCAACTACTGCAACGAAGTCAGTTCCATAGGCAACAAGCGGTAGGAGCGTATATGTGACAATATATATTTATATATTTATTGGAACTGATTTCCTATAAAGCTTATAAACCGAACTATTAAATAGCAAACCTTTAAATTTTATAATAATATTTACAATAATTATGACCAAAAGAAACAAACAATAAATACTCGGTATAGGTACAACATCGCAATAAGCAAACTCTTAGAAAGAACTTATTCTATTTTCCTATAACATTACTGTTTTCAGAAGGTTCAACTAAAAAAAATCATTACTTCAAATTTAGATTAAAAATAGCAAAAACATAAACCCTCTTGGAGTACATATCTAAAAGTAACTTTCGGAGAAGAAATAAACGAAATTAGACCAATTCATTTTTGAATCTCACAGATTTTTAGCAACGCGGATAGGAAATTTGACTACCGATCCACCTGGAAAAGAAAATAAGCTACTAAAACCGCCTATGCAATTTAATGAAAAGGGAAAGCCGGTGGTGTTAAACTTCTGATTTTTCTTTTTTTTTTTTTTATGGCAGTGGCACACACACTAAAGGGAGACCCTATGGCGCTCGACGAGCGGTGTGTGTGCGAAGATGTTGATGGACACGGCTCTTGAATATTTGTAAGTTGTAATTAGTGGGAAACAGATGTCCTGGGAGTGAGTTCCACAGTGATGCAGTGCGCCAGACAAAGGAGTTCTTGTAAAGCGATGTTCTAGGTGTTTCCAGTTGTACGACGAACTGGTGCGCTCTTGCCGTCTGTCGTGACTGTCTGACAGGAGCTGCCAGGGGCGGGATGAGGCGGACCAAATCCTGGGAACATCTGCCGTGAAAGTATCTGTAAAACAGAGATATCTCGGCTACATGTCTGCGGTGTTCCAGACTATCTAGATTCCGGGACAACTCCGGGTCGCCAACGAGACGCACAGCTCTCTTCTGAATGGAATCCAGCAGCTTTAGGGTGTGCTTTGGTGCGGCACCCCAGATATGTGAGCAATATTCTAAGCACGGTCTTATTTGCGCTTTGTAGAGCAAGAGCAACTGCTGCGGTGTATAGAGTTTTTTGTTGCGAAATAGCGCACCAAGCTTCTGGGAGGCTGATTTTGCGATGTTAGCAACGTGGTCATGCCAGGACATATTGCTGTTGACCGAGATACCCATCAGTCCGATTGACGAGGATGCAGGAATGGTCGACCCTGCCATAATGATGTCAGGGCCCGGTGTATTGGCCCTCTTGGAAAACGTGGCTGCTTGGGTCTTTGCTGCATTGAACTGGACCAAATTTCGGTCGCCCCAAGTTTGAACTTTCTCCAGGTCTTGATTAATTGCTGTAATCTGCTCCTGTCTACGGTGATGAGTCTCAGTCGCGGGTAAGGGTTTTTCTGATCTAAAGTGGGAGACAAGGGTACTGTCATCTGCAAAACTGTAAACAGGATTATTTGTTTCGGTCAGCAGGTCATAGATGAGGAACAGAGTTGGTGAAAGTATTGCGCCCTGAGGCACGCCCGCGTTGATGGTGAATGTATCCGAGATGTGTCCATCGACTGCAACGTGCAGAGATCGGCTCTTAAGGAAACTGGCAAGCCAGCTGCAGAGAAAGGCTGGCAGTCCGAAGGACGGTAGTTTGTTGAGCAGTCCGTCATGCCAAACTCTGTCGAATGCCTTTGAAATATCCAACGCAATCGCTCGAGACTCTCCGTAGTTCTCAATTGCCCTACTCCATATATGAGTGACATAGGCCAATATATCTCCTGTCGATCTCTCTTTGCGAAAGCCGTATTGATTATCGCTGATTATTTTGTTGTTCTCGAGGTACTTGAGTAGTTGCTGATTGATTACACGTTCCATGACTTTGGAGATTATTTGAAGCAAGGCAATTGGACGATAATTTGAGGGCGTGGTTTTCTTGCCTTTTTTTGGAACAGGTTGCATTCGAGCGACTTTCCAAGAAGATAGATAAATCCCTTTTCCGTAAGGCACAGAAGAAAGCCTGGAAAAAACGGGTGTTAGTTCGTTGGCGCAGTTCTTTAACACAATGGCAGGTATTCCGTTCGGTCCTGATGCCTTTTGCGTATCTAGATCTTTAAGGATTTTTACGAATATCACGGTGATGAAATTTGACTTCTGCCATGGTAGTGTTGATGTTCGATATGGTGGGGAGAGTCTTGCCTTGGGGACGTCTAAGGTAGAGTGCGAAGAAAACATTTTGGCGAGCATGTTTGCTTTTTCCTTGGCTGTAGTCGCCGTGGTGCCACGTTCGTCTGTCAAAGGTGGGAGAGACGTTTCTGTAAAGTTGTTACTTACTGCCTTTGCTACCGACCAGAAATTCCTGGAGCCACTAGGGCACGGTAAATACACAAACCAGTAATTTAACTCGCCACGTCACACTCTTCAGTTGCCAGTGACCTTCAACGCAGTTCGGTAGCGTATCTCATCCGAAAACGATCAGTGTCGTATCGAAGAGGGGCCTGCGCGAAGTTTGTGCTTGTCCGTAATCCGTTTCTTTAATCTGATAAGGGGATTTTTGAATCGTAGTAAACATTTGTTCCTTATTCCTTGTAGTAAACGATGGAAAACGTTCAAAAGAAGAAAACGGGTAGAATTTGCGTTGCTGTTGGTTGTAAAAACAAATACTACAATTCGAATGAAACATTTTATCATTTCTCAAGGTAAGAAAATATTGGTCTTCATATGGATTTTTTCTTCTTTTATAAAAATCTGCTAATGTCACAATTACAATTTCTAAGCGTAACAATTTGGTTTTTAAGATTTAATTATGACGTCATATTTTATAATTATTATAATATGTGTAATGACTTTCCCTTAATGGTTCTTTCCTTCTGGGTTACGTATATGTTTTTTTCTACGAATGCCCTGAAAATAGACAAAAACGCACTAACTGCTTTTGAAAACTGGACATTTCAAACATCGTGTGAAAAGTATACTTTGCACACGGCTTATTCGGGTATTTAGATTAAAGAGCTTCGTCTCCGTTTTAAAGCTTCGCCCTCACAGGTTCCATTCCCAGATCTCTAAAAAAGGGGGCCCAATTTTAGGGTCTTCAACCCCAGAAGCCCCTGTTTGTAAAACTGTAGAAAATGGGACTCTCATACCAGGAGTCCCATTTTAAGGCTTGGGGCCTAATTTTAGGGCTTCGCCCCCGGGGATCTCATTCAAAAGCCTCGCCCCCAGAGGGCCCCATTTTAAAATCTGTGAAAAAGGGGCCCCGTACCAGAGGTCCTATTTCAGGGTTTCACCCCCAGATGCTCGCTATTCTGAATATATAAAAAATGGGTCCCACGAGGGAAGGCAAAGCCATAAGAGGAGACTGCCGGTGAATGGCGCCTTTTTCCAAAGATATGAAAAGAATAACTCCAAAAATTAAGGGCGAAACCCTAAATGCTAGAGCCTTCTCCCAGCCCTGACATTTCAATACCTACTCATCAACTAGATACACAAATTGATGTAGAAGTATTTGTATGGTCTTTGTAAACTATAAATTTTAATTTAAAGACGCTTGATATATTATATTATAATAAATATTATATAATATCAGTATTATTTGCAGTGGTAGAAAAACTATAGTATGCAACGTCTGAGAAAATCACTTGTTTCACACGTGTGTGAAGTTTGATGGCACGAGCCGTAGGCGAATGACATAAAGCACACAATAATAATAGTATATTATTTTATATGGAGGAAAAGTGATACTTTTCATGGCGCGCTCGTGTTTAACAGCCGAACGGAGTGAGGCTGGTAATAGAGAGCAAGCCATGAAAAGTAACTTTTCCTCCAAATAAAATATGCTGTTTTTTCTTCAAATGTCGACAAATTAATGCAAAAACATCTCTTTTTAATAGTAATAATATCTAATTATTATTAAAGATAAATGGGTTCGCAAGGCGGCTTAGACCACGGTCGTAGGTGGCCTTGCTTAGACCGGTGTCGGCTAATATAATGTAACATAAAGCTGTCAGTGGACACTGTCAACAATAATTATTTCTTTAAAATTGCGTCTTCGATTGCGTTTTAATTCCGTATTGATAAGCAGTTATTGAGTAAGTTCGATTAAATAATAACCAATTTGTTCCTAAATTAGTGATTTTTAGAAATGCAGTCACAAATTGAGTGATAAATACAAATTGTAGTTTAATAAATCTTGAGTTGTTGACGCTTATTTTGTTGTCTGTTTGTATTGTATCTATGTTGCTATGACAACACTTTTACCTCCGCCGGCGGAAAAGTGAAAAGTAAAGCTCCGGCGCAGGAAAAACGAAACTTCACGGCCGCCTACACAGTCGAGTAATGACGGATTTACTGACGTTTGAAGAAAAAAAATATTATTTTTCTACAGCCGCGCGCAAAATACCTAATTACTAAATTCAAATGAAATCGCAAAACCCACGAATGCCGTGGATCCTTATTTTGCCCTCTAGCGCGAACATGGAAAAGAAAATTCTCACTTTTCCGTCGAGTGTGCTATGAATGGTCATGGAAACCGAAGATAAATAAATGACAGTCGTGCTTTTGCTATTGTTTGTTGCTGGCACTCCTGTTCTAAATATGCCCGAAGTCCGAACATAATATGTCAAAACTGACAGTCATTTGCAAATTTCAGAATAAGTATAGAGAAAAATTTGCATTTAATTTTAAAAAATGCTGCTGTAGAAAAGTTCTGTGTGTTTTTAGAGCGCAAAGTAGATTGCCGTTTTCGAAAGATTACTGCGCTATTTCAACACTTGTTGCACAATATACTATTTTTATCTATTTTGCGTTCAAAATGATATTTCGACACGTAAAAGAGGCTCTTTTCGCCACTTTTGTTGACTGGTTGCTTATTAAAGGTGCGTACAGACGAGACGCGCGCACGCCACAGTCCCAAATTCCTAGGTGTGGACGGGGAGTGCGCGCGTCGCTACCCGGCTACTGTCGGTTTTTCGACGGCAGATCAAAGAAAGAGCGACGCGCCGTGTGGATGGGTAGTAGTAGGCGCGTAGGAATCAATGAAGAGATAGTCGCCTGGCGCGCGCGTCTATCTACATGGCTCACGCGTAGCAGGCGTGAGGTCAGGTCTGTACGCACCTTAACAAAATTGTTCAATGTCAAGGCCCACTAGCAAAAATGTCGACATCGCTTTGAATGAGATTTCTACTAATAAAGACGACAAAAATTACAAGATGGCCGCGCAACTGCTGATCGGGACTAGAATAAATTAATGTTTTTCATCAAAAAACCTGCAAAATACAAAAAAAAAATAGCATAAAATACACGTTTTAAAAGACATTTAGCGCACTCGCACGCTATAAAAATCCCCGCAGGCGGGTCGTTTCCTAATTTTGTGCTCGTGCGAAAAAATATGATGTATAAAAAAAATCATTTTAATTATGAAATAGTTATTTACCTAAGAAGTTCGCAAAGTGGTACTTTTCGCACACGACAGAAGCGGAGTTAGTGCAAAGACAACTTTAGGCAAGTGTTAGGTACAATATTTTTCCTATGAACATAAAAAATATCACTTTTTTTGGCAAGAGATATTTTTAATAGAAAATCAAATACTATTTAGTGGGAATGTGCATCGGTATGCATAGTATTATAACATTAATTTTGAGACTTGTGTAGGTAACCTTTTCAATAAGTTTTGTAAAAAATCACAGTGCATAAAAGTAACTTTACCCCACTCAAAAAGATATTTTAAATAAGTGTCGAAGTTCCCCTTTCCGTATTTTCGGTAAAGTAACTTTAAAGCACTGAGTGCGGAAAAGTTACTTTACCGCATTCACTGCGGAAAGTACTGCTTCCGCACGCAAATCAGTGCGAAAAAGACACTTTTCAGCACGTAAGTAGCAGAAAATAGTTTCTGGTCACTTTGGAAATTGTTTACCCAACTGAAAAGAGTATAGTTTCCTATAAAAAGTATGCCAAATTGACACAAGGTGATCTTGGGTCTGCTATTTGAAGATCAAAGCATTTTTTATTGCAACATAATCCCTTTTCCCGCGATTCTGTTTTAATATAACAGGTAGCAAATTTTCGCCGTTGGAATTTAACCTAGCTTTTTAAATTTTTTTTTTGTATATTTCCCGCGATTTTGTTTTTGCTTCTTTTAGGAATAAAATATTTCAGTTGACATTTTGAACATTATACTCCAGTTTCTGTTCTGGTTGGAGTGGCAACTTTTGCTGAGCTGTAAACTTATTTGCTTCTATTGATTATGTTAACTTGAGAGTAGAGCTGGAATATAGCATTTATAGAAACAGACGGTATTTGGCTGTAAAAATAAAATGCCAATTATTTATGAAAAATCTTTTAGCATCATTTTAGCTGATTCATCTTTATATTGCTACCTTAGAGCGTATCAAAATGCGAATATGGATACTTTTGGGAATTTGAAAATGTCTCACGAAAACTTCGTACGTTACATCTCATTATTAGAAATAATATTCCAAAAGAATTTTGAAAAACTTGCTACAGGAAATAATATTGTCAAATCATTTGTAAATGCTAGTCAGGCAACAGAATTTGAACATCCCTGTTCACATTTTGCAAAAAAATATTTAGTAAAGCTGGATTTCAGAGTACGACTATACACATTAAAATATGCTAATAATTTTTTTTTAAATCCAACCAAAATGAAAATTGTGGTATGGAAAAATCAGTAAATGTTTTGTATGAGATACGTGTTTTATTTACGTACTTTTGTATTGTATTAAAATATTTAAAAAAGCTTTAAAAGATAAACCTTTTTATTTGAAATCGTTTTCAAAGTTATATGCTACGCCTCTGGAAAATTCCTATAATGTATTAGGCAGCCCCGTCCAAGGCCTTCGAGAGCTCGGATGATCTATCAATGTCAATCAGTGTCAGTTAACCTACTGGTTTGTGTATTTACCGTGCACTAGGGCATTGCAAGAGTTTATTCCTGATCCTTTGATTGTGTTTGTCCTTAGTTTCGTCGATGCAAGCGTGTTTTGCATTCGTTTCTCGCTTCGACAAAATAATTGCGATTTTCAGCGGTCTGATTTTGCTGCCAGTACTTGTAGGCTTGCTGTTTCCTACCCACAGCTCTTTCGCATCTTCTGTCGAACCAGGGCTTTCCTTTTGATGGTAACTTGATGGAATTTGGGATGTATGCTTCCATTCCTGAGGAGATTACTTGCGTGATATTTTCGCAGCAGACTGGCGGGTCGTCAGCGCCAAAGCAGACGCCGAGCCAAGGAAAATCTAGGTAGAACTCCCTTAGATCGTCCCAGTTTGCAGAATTGTAATGCCAGATTTTGCGAGGCAATGGTGGATCCTTGTGTATAATAGCATAACGGTAACAATTTACAACGAACTTAGTATAATGACAATATAATTACAACTGGTAATTCCAAAATATAATATAGTAAAAACACAATTAAATTATTTGTATAGGTCAAATAGACGCAAGTTGTAGCGCCTATGGTTTATGATATTTTACGGCCCCAACCCTTTTCGCTGTGCTATCAGACATCAAATAGACTTTAGTTTCGTCGATCACACGTTTGCATTCGTTTCTCGCTTGCACGAAGTAATTGCGATTTTCGACGTGATTTTGCTGCCAGTAGGGGAGACCGGGGCTAGTTGGCACACATTTAAAAATTTATTTTTTATTTAGCAATTCAGACGATTGATCTGAATTACAAAATATGCAGAACAGATTTACATATTTTCCCTTCATTTTGGAGTGTTTAAAGTGTCTATATTAAAAAAAGTTAAATAGTTACAGTTTTTTAAAACATCAGTGTAAGTGTGCCAAGATACCCCAGTTTGGGGGTAGGTTGGCACACTAATTGGGATTAGTTGGCATATGTAAGTTATATAGTCAGAAACAATTTTTTTTCTTTTTAACATTTATTACCTTCTAAGAGAATATGAAATAAAATAAAATTAAAAAAACGTCAAAAAGATAAAACAGAAAGTAGTATAAAGTTTACAGTTATTTAAACATCAAAAGTTAATAATCAGAATCATCGGAGGCACAATTTAAACATATGTATATGTCAACATGCCCCGGAACCCATGTGCCAACTTGCCCCGACACAGGTTTTAGAACAACACATATTTTTCCCTAAAAACAAAGAATAAATTATAAACAACAAATTGCGATGAAAAAATCAAGTTAAAAACGTTATATTAAATAAATTATTTATAAATTACTAAGGAGACAAACATTTACTTACCGGGATTGAAAACAAACAAACACAACTACCAGGTGTTCAACGAGTGACTTTGAGTTGTCAACTTTATGTTGTAATGAGAGTTGCGTTTAAACATGCCCACCAATCGTAGATATAAGCACTATGCCAACTTACCCCTGTATCCAACTAGCCCCGGTCTCCCCTACTTGTAGGCTTGCTGTTTCCTACCGACAGCTCTTTCGCATCTTCTGCCGAACCAGGGCTCTCCTTTTGACGATATCTTGATGGAATTTGGGATATATGCTTCCATTCCTGAGAAGATTACTTACGTGATCTTTTCGCAGCAGACTGACGGGTCGTCAGCGCTAAAGCAGACGTCGAGCCAAGGAAAATCTAGGTAGAACTCCTTTAGATCGTCCCAGTTTGCAGAAGTGTATTGTCAGATTTTGCGAGGCAATGGTGGATCCTTCTGTAGAAGTGGCAATTCACAAACCGTTGTAATAAGTTTGTGGTCGGAAGTACCACACAAGTAATGGCGGACCAACTGTAATTGGGTACTGGTCAGGATCGGTGGTTAGAAAAAGATCCAGGAGGGTGGCGAATTCGCCCCTCTCTGAGATTCAAGTTGGTTGGTCTACAAGTTGAGTAAGCCCGCAGCAACCGTCTTGTTGTGATGTTTCAGCCAGTTGGTGCTGTGGGCATTGAAGTCTCCCAGAGGTCATCGACCTGTATTGAGTCAAAAGTGGTAGCTAGTGTTGTTAAAAAGCTTTGGTAGGCTCTATCGCTCGGAGTACGATAGAGACAGTATATAAACTTGGTTAATCCCTTGGCGGCGAACTTGAGCCACATGACGTCAAGGTTGTTCGGTTCGAGTGTTTTCTCGGTGTGGCTTGAACGGTCGCTTGGGACAAAAAGGAATATTGCGAACTTTTGTCTAAATCGGGTGTGTAAGTTATAAACAGGGTAGAGGTAGTTTAATGTTGTTGTTGTAGAACATACTTTTGTTTCTGTAAGGGCTAATCAACGTGGTCTATTTGTTTGTAGATGTTGGTGTACAGAATTAATGTTTGTATTTATCATGTCCATATATTCCTGCTGTGGAACTCGGAACCACCAGCGCGGAAGCGGAACGTGATTCGGAAAAACCAACTAGCATTTCCCAGTTCTGGTGGGGTGGTCTTTCACCGGACGGTGCGAGTAGGCGCATGCATCTACCACCTAGGGCCGCTTCCACTGGCAAGCATTGGCTTCAGACCCATTCTTTTGGAGATACCTAGTCTGACAGGGGCAAGAATGGGGTTTGTTGGGTCACTCCCCAGTGATCAGCTCCAGACTTTGTACTTTGGTATTCTCCAGCCTGGAGGAGGACGATGGGATTTGATGGGCCACATCCCGTGGCAACTCGGAATGGCGGGAGCGTCACTCCCCGTAATTAAACCCGGGTACATCCACCAACGAGTAGCGACAGAAACCGTAGGAACCTTTGATGTTTGGGGGTCAAATTTTCTTTCTCTCTCATTTGACGCGTTTGACGGATAAACAACCTATTTCACTGGTTAAATTGTGAAGAACTCGTTTACACTGTCGATAATTTGAAGTGGACTTAATGAAATAAGGATATTTGCGGTTGAATTAATATGGATATCATTGAAAAACTATATTAAAGAACATATTTTGTTTGCTTTAGTTTATCACACACAAAAGAAACATTTTTAATTTGTAGTCTAGAAAAATCAAATTTGGTGAAACAAATTAACAGAAATAGTATTGCAATATAAATGATTTTTGAAGTGAATACTTTTTTGGTTTCATGAGAGTAATTTTTCAAGGCCCCGTCACGACATGGTTTTCAAATATTCATCCTGCGTTACGAAACCAATTGGTATCATCGGGTATGATTCAATTTGAGTTATAATATAAAGGGTGTGGCAAACGGATCGGAACCGGAACCCAAACTAACCAATTCTATTAAAATTGATCATAACTTGTCGGAACCGGCTCAAATAAGTTAAATAAGGAGACTAAGTGAAACTAACCGAAGGTTGAATAGACGACTAACCCAAACTAACCAAACCTATTAAAATTGATTATAACGTATCGTAACCAGTTCAAATAAGTAAAATAAGTTGACTAAAACTGAGCTTTATCCACAATACCGAAACAGAATTTTTGCACTCTGCAAAAATTCTGTTTCGGTACTGTGGATAAAGCTCAGTTTTAGTGCACGTTGCCGAAGGTTCCAAACCCCAACATAAAATAAGTTGATACTAAGGGCGCAATACTTTCACCAACTCTGTTCCTCATCTATATTAATGACCTGCTGACCGAAACAAATTATCCTGTTTACAGTTTTGCAGATGACAGTACCCTTGTCTCCCACTTTAGATCAGAAAAACCCTTACTAGCGACTGAGACTCATCACCGCAGACAGGAGCAGATTACAACAATTAATCAAGACCTGGAGAAAGTTCAAACTTGGGGCGACCGAAATTTGGTCCAGTTCAATGCAGCAAAGACCCAAGCAGCCACGTTTACCAAGAGGGCCAATACAGCGGGCCCTGACATCATTATGGCAGGGTCGACCATTCCTTCATCCTCGTCAATCGGACTGCTGGGTATCTCGGTCAACAGCAATATGTCCTGGCATGATCACGTTGCTAACATCGCAAAATCAGCCTCCCAGAAGCTTGGTGCGCTATTTCGCAACAAAAAACTCTATACACCGCAGCAGTTGCTCTTGCTCTACAAAGCGCAAATAAGACCGTGCTTAGAATATTGCTCACATATCTGGGGTGCCGCACCAAAGCACACCCTAAAGCTGCTGGATTCAATTCAGAAGAGAGCTGCGCGTCTCGTCGGCGACCCGGAGTTGACCCGGAATCTAGATAGTCTGGAATACCGCAGACATGTAGCCGAGATATCTCTGTTTTACAGATACTTTCACGGCAGATGTTCTCAGGATTTGGGCCGCCTCATCCCGCCCCTGGCAGCTCCTGTCAGACAGTCACGACAGACGGCAAGAGCGCACCAGTTCGTCGTACAAGTGGAAACACCTAGAACATCGCTTTACAAGAACTCCTTTGTCTGGCGCACTGCATCACTGTGGAACTCACTCCCAGGACATCTGTTTCCCACTGACTACAACTTACAAATATTCAAGAGCCGTGTCAATCAACATCTTCGCACACACACCGCTCGTCGAGCGCCATAGCGTCTCCCTTTAGTGTGAGTGCCACTGCCATAAAAAAAAAAAGTGAAACTAATATAACGGAAATATTTTGTTGTTCAGAAAATTCGTTTTTTTTATATCATAATTGACCTAAAACCTGTCTTTGGATAATTTTCCTAAACCTATTTGAGGAGCTGACACGCAAAAACCGATAAATCCATTTTCTGTAATTGTGAGAGTAAACGGTAAAATCTTCCAGAGGAAAATCCAATTTTTTATTATTGATGTGTAAATATCTTACGCGGCGGTATGCCCTCATACCTCATCTCAGCAAATGTGACAGAAATGTGCGGACGGAAATGTGGGGACGGAAATTGTAAATGCCATGTGACATTATATCCCGTGCGCATTGAGGAGCAAGCAAGATGGTTGCGATTGCAACTACTCAAATGGCGCTTCTAAAGAGCTAGCCGCTAGGGCGGGATTAGATTTTCATTATATTATATTCGCAGGTTATTTGGATACATAGCACAGCTTATTTTTATTGGACGGTTGAATTTAAAATGAGTTTTCGCTTCAAAATCCACGAAAAATTCGTCCGAAGCCAAGGCGACAATTTTGCCATTTAAAATCGTTTTTAAACGGATTTTAGACGATAAAAAATCATATTATCATTTTAAATTAAACGAACTGTCAAACATATTATTCAGATGCCCAGGCGTTTAAAACAATATTGAGCCATGTTCCTCTTCTAAAATTTGCAAAATTTAGTTATTGACTTTTCCAAATTAAAGGATGCCGGCCCAAGATGATGGCATTAGATTTTCGTGTCGAATTTGTGCAGTGAATTAATATACTTCGATTGAAGTATTATTAACGAATCCTAACTAATATTATAAATGCGAATGTGCTTGTTTGTTTGTTTCTTACGCTTTCACGCAAAAACTACTACTACTACCGATCATCATGAAATTTTGTACATACATTTTCAAGAGTATAGTAAAGGACATAGGACACTTTTAGCTTTTACCTGCGGTTTCGCTCGCATTCATTTTTACGGTTAGTTTTAATCCTATTTTCCACGCGTAAACTACTTATCATGAAATTTTGTACAGATATTTTCACAAGTATAGTAAAGGACATAGGGCACTTTTAGCTTTTACCCGCGGCTTCGCTCGCGTTGATTTTTACGGTTAGTTTTAATCCTATTTTTTGGTTAGTTTTTGTTCGTTGCGTCTCTGAAGCGAGCGAAGCGAGCGGAGAGCTCCGCGTGAAGTGAAATATTAGACATTTTAATGCAAATATTACAAATGCAAACATTAAACAACGCGCGTCAGGCGGTATCTGTGACGGGAATATGTTTTGCAGGCTGCCTGTAACCGTTAGTGTAAAACATGTTCTTTCTTACGTCAGAATATAGGCAACCAATTCCAAATAAGTAGTTGCATATATTCAGGCGTCACGCGGCTTAAGGTGGCATTAGATTTTCAAGTCGATGATGTCGATATAGGATCACATCAGTGTCTCGAGTACTAGCAGACTCGCTCAATTTTTTTAATGCAGCATCTTAGGTGACAAATTTTGATTACAAATTGATGTTGGAAAAAATCATATATATTTTTTAAATACATAGTATGTTTTGGATTTTGCGTGAAAGCTGTTTTTTTGTCTTTTTTTATAAAATGACGTTGTGAATGTACATTAAAACAACTTTTTAAAAATGAAAAAAATGAGAACTTTACTCAAAAGTTATTAAAAAATATTTAATTTTAACCTAAATAATATTTTAAAAATATCATTTTGATAATAAAAATAAACTAAAATTTTAAGAGACGTATTGACATCAAACTCCTTTTAAAAGTGTAATTGAAAGAATATTAAGATAAGTAAAAGTAATATTAAAACCTAAAGAAAAAAAAAATTGGATTTATCGGGTTTTGCATGAATGGAATGATTTTTTTCCATTTTTTCATGGGAATTTAGTGGTTATTCGACGCATCTCTGTTAAAAAGTCAATATAGCATGTCGAAACTAGTGGAAATCCCTGCTCAACTCGAAAAACACAAAAAGTGGATTTATCAGTTTTTGCATGTCAGCTCCTCATTTAATAAAATGGTGTTATTCTGAAAATATCTAATTAATGGAAAATTTTAATTTTTTTTGTAGTTTTCAATATCGGAAATCTGTTATGAAGGTGAAAATTAGATAATAATTCTATTTGGCTAGTAATTTGCTCTTTAAACATGTACAATTTTTTTCGCGGAAATTCTTTATATGGAAAATATTATAGAAATTCTTTAAATTGACATAGTAGATCCGTGTGTCTTGTTAGTTTCGGTTAATTTTGGTTCCGTATTAGCAAAGAAAATACTACTACGATAAGAAAACCCACTACACGTTAAATATTTGACCCCCGAAATGGGGCCAGACTTTGTAAAGCCTGGCCCCATCGACAGAAGGTCGCTTGAAATGCGCCTGCGGCCAACTCGCTGTTGCCAATTCGCGTAGTGAAGAGACAAGCGCACGTAGCGCGCTTGTCTCTTTACTCTGGTTAATTAGGGTTAGTCTTGCTTAGTCTTGGTTAGTTTGGGTGAGTGTTGGTTTCTATTGATTGGTTTGGAAGAGCTGTGGTTTGTTTGGGTTAGTTTTGGTTAGTTGGGAATAGTGAAGGGTCATTTTACTCTGATTAATTTGGGTTAGAGAGGTAGAGAGGCACCCTTAGCCAAGATTTTTTTTTCAAATACATTTTCGCTCTTCTATACTTTTAATTTCTTTTGAAAATAACAATGATGTATTTGCGGCGAATAATTTTGATTGTCCTGCATTGAAAGAGATACTCTAATACCAAAAAATTAATTTATTCTCTTCCTAACGGATTTCCGTTAAACGAAACTTGATCCATGATCGCAACAAATACATCAACCGCCTGACTATAAATGAAACATCATTTGCTTCGTCATATGACAGTTAAACAATCTATTTCGCGCAGGCGTCATGAAAATTGAAGCCCGTAATGTCGCTATGTACTCGGATTAAACTGCTCTCGCCAGTTTGACGTTCCTGCCAGCTAATACAATGCAGCCCTTCTTGTCACAAACTGTCATTGATTAGCTTGTACTTCAGTGTTCTCCAGCCTGGAGGTGGATGATGGGATTTGATGAGCCACATCCCGTGGCAACTCGGAATGGCGTGTGCGTCACTCCCCGTAATCAAACTGCTCTCACCAATTTGACGCACCACTATGCAATAAACTATAAAACGTTTTCTAGTTATATAAACTATGTTGACGTTTATTTCTGGTACCATATTGTCTCAAGCGTCCATAAAAACCTCATTCATTGAACTGATATAGTAAAACATATTGAACTTTCAATTGGTCTCTTCTCAGAAGAAGCCATGGAAGCAAGGAATTAAGACCTCCGAACGTATTGTGAAAATAACAGCAGAAAATTTAGTCGCGAAGAAACAATGCAGGATCTTGTTAATATGTAATTATTATGTTCTTTCCATGCTGTTATTTTTTTTTGTTGTCATACAAGTATTATAAGGCTATGTTATATAAATCATCTAGTATGCCAAAAGAAAATATTTCTCAATTATCTATTGATTCATAACAACATATTTTATTTAATTTCTTATTGTCTTATCAGTGTTACATATAAGTATTGAGTCTAAATATATTTGTTAAATATTATGCTATTTATTAGAATATTAAATAAACAAATATTTTTTCGCATAAACAAGATAATTCGTGTATTTAGTTTTTTGTTGTTTAATTATTTAGCGATAAAGTGTTATTGTACCTCTTTTAGGGTAATTGATATGCAAAATACCTTGCTACCGGGGGCAGCATGGGGTTTATTTTAGTTCAATTCCTAAAATACGACATGGAATAAATGTAAGTAATACAGAAATTTTAAACTATATTTTTTAAATATGGTCAGTTAGATTACTATTATTTTAACATTGTGGCAATTAAGTGGAGGGAAAAGAAAAATGTTGCATGGGATAGGTTCGTAAAATACTACACTTTCTAAAGAAACTGTAAAATATTAGTTTAAAAATAATATTTTGCTCTGAGAATTGTTTCCATTCAAAATCTTTGCGTCTTCCGCGCGCAGTTCCTAAAATTTTAACAATTAAATTTTGTACAGTGTATGCGTAAAGACTGCCATTGTAAAACTAAAATAACAATGAGAAAGTCGCTGTTATAGAAGGTAGCAGAAAAAATTTATTAACATTTAAACCATAGTTATGCGTTTCATCGACTGATAATTTTAGGCTTACTTTGCAAATAGCTTTTTAAAAACACAATTATTTAGAAAGCATGAACTATATTATAATCGGTACGGCAATTAAACTTATAGTCAAGAAATCTAGAAAGTGATAAATAAATCAGCGCTGAGGTCAGCAGGCTCTGTGAGAACATCTTACAGTTACAGATCCCCAGCATAAGGTACAGTGTAGCGGATTCACACTTCATACAAAAGTGTAGGGGTTCGCCTCGGGATTTGGTGAATTGCTGGGTACAACTTGAAGTTGTGGTTCTTCTACTTCTTTCTCCTGGTTTCTAACTCTTTTACTGTACACCTTGCACAAAACAAAGAATATCACGGAAAATAATCAACCATTAACATCGGTAAAATCCATTGATTGGGATTCAATAAAATCACACTTTTTATTTATTCATTTCTAACGCAATCTTCACGACATTAGTGGCTTAAATTCTGTATCCGACTTATATATTGAGTAAGCAAAGTTTATTTATGGAAATTTCGGAATTATAATATGGTGTAGATTGAAACTAATTTTGACTTTGCCTCCCATTTCGGTGTCACAAGCTGAATTTTTCAGGGATGAAAGTACATGATAAGGTAACCCTTATTCCGGAGGTAAAACAAAATTAGGCTGCGCAAAAGGACACTATCATCAAAAATAGAGATATTGGTATCACCGCATAGAGAATAAAATATTTATTTTCTGGTCTATTGCACAATAAGGTCTTTGTAGGAAGCATTTTTTTTATAATTATTAAAAAAATCATTTGCGTTAGCCCTTATGGCCGAAAAATTTTTTAACGCAATTATTTCGGTTTCAACCGTACAAAAATTTGGTAAAGTTGTCTTTTTTAAATACCGTAAAGTGGGGTGGCATTGATCAATTTCATATTTAATTTCCAAGTTGTAAAAAAAACAAATACACAGACATCCTTGAAAAGAGACAGAACCATGTCGAATAGGTATCCAAATCCATACAGCATATCAATTTTAAAACATCTATTGTATTATAAAGCTTCTAACAAAAAAAACATGCTGATCAAAGTCATACCCCGAGTGGGCGACTTTGATAGGCCATGTGTAAATGCATTTAACTACGTGTCTTATACCCAAACCGATCAATTTAGCCCCATTTGCAAATCGGCTAGGTGATTTTTGTGTTAGTAAATATGTTCTATATTGTTGTGGAGGATTCATTTTTACCTTGTAATTGATTGCCTTTGGCTCCACAAATGATTAAACTTGGCTTGAATTGTTATAGAGCCTCTTCGGCCCAGGCTCCAGGATGTAAACTGCACAAGTGCAAGTTTAGTGACCCTAATGAAATGTGTACCTATATTATATCGTCGATTCGATAGCAAGTCGGCTATCGTTTTCAAAAAAGGCAAAAAACTAAAAATGAAAATGGTTAGCAAATACAATGAAACAGTAAAAAGCTCTTGCAGATTGTCAAGCTTTGAACTGACTTTGACAAGATGACAATTATAATACCATATTTAATTACTGGTTAACTGGTATTTAGTGTGATAATGAGGTGTTATTTGGTAAATTAATTTGTTTTTGAAGTTTGTTATATCTATAATTTGGTGTTATTCGCTTAGGAAGAATTTAATGATTTTTGTTGAAAGGATTAGTTAATTTTTAAGTGTCCCTTATCAACTTCAGTTTTTAGCAAAGGTAACCATGTGCGATTAAAACTAACAGAAGTTGAAGCAACACATTCATCTTTATTTAATAAAATTAAAGCTCTTTCTTTAATTTTACGTTTTTTAGATGAAGGCTCCTTTGCCAAAATACTAGAAGCGTTCCATTGTATTCTGTGATTGTTATCAAATGCATGTTGATAAATTTGTGATTTGTGGAATTGGGCATTTCTAATATAAGTTTGGTGTTCTTTTATATGTTTTGATAATGGTCTACAGGTCTCACCTATATAAAATGTATTACATTCACATGGTATTTTATGGATAACATTTTTAGTAGTTTCATTTTCATTAAGTGGTTTTGTTTTTGTTAGTTTAGATCTAAGGGTGTTTTCTGTTTTGAAAATTGTACGAATGTTAAATTTATTACCTATTCGTTTTATTTTGTCTGATAAACCAGGAATATAAGGAATAAAGAGATTCGTAATAGGTCTATTTTGATTTTGTCTGATATTTGGTTGTTCAAATTCTATAAGGCATTTTTGAATGAAATCAATGGGATAGTTATTATTAATCAAAACATTGCTCAAAAATTCTTTTTCTGTGTTGAAATTTTGATTATTACAAATTATTTTCATTCGATCATATAGACTTTTTATGACCCCCTTTTTTACCATTATTAAATATCTGTTTGTATGTGTTGGTTTTCTGTATATTTTTGTTTCGAAACTATTCAAGTCTTTTTTTATAAGAATGTCAAGAAATGAAAGTTGTTCATTAATTTCTTTTTCTATAGTGAATTTGATTGTGGGTTCTTTGGTGTTAATATGATTTAGAAAGTCGTTAAGAAAATGTTCGTTATATGGATAAATTTAAAAAATGTCATCTATATAACGCCACCTAATTAAAGGTTTATATTGATAATTTTCAACAAAATTTAATTCAAAATTTTCCATAAAAATATTACTTAATAAAGGTGATAAAGGCGAGCCCATAGCCATACCATTGTTTTGTTGATAGTAATGGTTATTATATTGAAAATAAGTAGTTTTTACGCAAAAAGTAAGTAATTCGAGTATTGTGTCAATATTAAGTTTTGTACGTTCACCAAGGTTAGTGTCATTTGTTAATTTATTTCTTACAATATTTAAAGTTTTATCAACAGGTACATTGGTAAATAGACTAACAACATCAAAACTTACCACAGTACCGTTAGGATTTAAATTAATTTGTGATAGTTTCCCTAAAAAATGTTGTGAATTTCTTATATATGAGTTGGTATTGTTAGCAAGTGGATTAAGAATGTTGAGTAGATATTTAGCAATGTGGTGTGTTGGCGAATTTATACAGCTGACTATTGGACGTAGAGGAATATTTAGTTTATGTATTTTTGGTACTCCATAAAAATGAGGTGTTTTACTATTGTGTGGTGTCAGTTTGAATCTTTCTATGTCATTGAATTGATTTTTGTGTTTTTT